>JBBYHO010000020.1:12768241-12782322 GCA_038382025.1 Adansonia gregorii
GTCACTTCACATTTGGATGCGATTTAGCCAACTATTCCATTCCTTCAACATGTATGTATGTATGTATGTATGTATGTGTGTAATTTAGTTTAAAGTTAAATTGTATAACTTAGATGTTTTTACCATTTTATAGAAATCAATAGAAAAAGTTATCAAACTATATGTTTCTTGATTTGAGTAAATTTAAGGTATTTCTATTCCTTGCTTAACATTTTTCTTGATGAATTTGATTATTATTTTCTTAGATAGACCATTCTACAGCTGTTTATCCAATATAATTACTAGTCCTTTTATTTCTTATAGAACATTTAAGAGAAAGTTATGTTTCTTTTTTCTTTTTTATGTTTATTAAACACCATAAAAGTGTTATCACAGTCCAAGTTCCATTAACATTTAATAAAAAAACATTACCCGCAGCATTGCACAAGCATATTACTAATTTATTTTATTAAAAAAATTGAACGAAAAAAATGTGGACGAATTACAATCCAAACTTTCCTTAAAAACGAGAGGATGAGAACTTGCGTGTTTCGTATTAAGAAAAATTATTTTATTTATAATAATAAAAATTTTTAATTTCAAAAATAAATTAATAAAAAGAAAAAAAAAACTTGCCCATTTAGAAACTAATAGAACTTTTTTAATCTGATAAATAACTTCAAAAAATTTAGCACCAACACATCTCACTCAAACCCAAACTTCTATGAGCTAAATCCAAGTTTACTCGAAAGTTTAAATTAGAAAAATAACAATAATCAACGTAAAAACGTCGCCTAACGGCCTCAACGACATTAAAAGAATGACCCAAATCATTCACCACCTGGCCGGAAATACACCATTTGCACGGAGGAAAACTTTGGAATCAGACATCACTGTCTCATACACGCGAAGGCGCGCGCACACACAGGGAATACAAACATTGTTAGAATATCGCATTAATTTTCTAGTACATGCAGCCAGGGCCATCGTTAAGTTCATTGAAACCCACCAAAAGCAAATATTAATATATCATTACTCTGATAAACTTTCCGAACAAAAACCATAAGAAGAAGCTGAAACAGTGAGACACATCTTTTTGGTATTTTATATTAACATGGTGCTTTCAGTAGAAAAAACAAGAAAAACAACTTCGCATTGACAACTAACTTCATTTTTTCAGAGGCAGACTACGTAAGCAAACTTCCCCATCTACTACTTTCCGATTTAGTCCCTCCTCCTCTTCTTCTTCTTCTCACTCTTCTCAGCTGAATTTTTCAACTGAAACAAGTAGGTTTGGTATTAGTAAAAATATATCAGAATGACAGGTAAATACAAAACTAAGTCGGTTATTAAAGAAATTAATCGAAAGCTTTATCAGGTATTCTCGCTTGACTTACCATGATTATCAGAATTCGGACAAACACTGCAACAAAATCGGTGAAAAGGGTCAGGGCATGCTTAACATAGTCCAGGTCACCTAAGTGTGCCTTCTCAATTATGTCCTGTGTGTCCACTACCATGTAACCCACAAACACCAAAAGCCCAAAGTAGATCTGGGAGAACAATCAAATTCAAAGGAATGTCAGTCTCAGCCCAGATCGAATAGCAGATTTTCAAGTACTACAAGAACACAGAAAACTTTCCAACCAAAAATCACTCACCTCGAACATAAAGAGGGCTGTGGAACCACCGAAGATAGAAGAAGCAAAATGCAACCAGAGAAGCATGGACACACCGGATGAAAGCAAGCCACCAAGGTAAAGGTATTCTCTGCGCCTTGCCAACATAGCAGCCCCTGAGAAACACGCAAAGGCTATTGCTGTTCCCACAAATGCAGCTACCAGAACACTGTCATAATGGACAAAAACACCATAAGCACCAAACGAGATTTACACTAAGTAAAATAGAATTAAATATAATCATCCACCAGCATGGAAAGGCCCCTAACCTTTAAAACAGTCGAGGAATTTGAATATCAACAGTAGCATTTCAACTTAGGTAAGCACATGCCCTCCAAAAGTAACACAAAAAGAATGGTATTATAAATTACGCATTGAATAGTATAAGAGAAATACCTCGGGTCAATCTTAATGGCCAAGTCAATAAGAGGACCAACTGAAGCCCCTTCAAACGCTGCGGATGTCATCAGAAGTGAAACTCTCTTTTGCTGCAAAAAAAAATTCAATGACAAAACAAGAGATGAGTTCTAAACACGCAAAAAGAACCATCATTTGTTAAGACAAATGAAACAAGACTATTACCTCTTGATAAGGAGGTGTAGAGAGAAGCCAAATCATGGTTCCAAAGCATGCAAATGTTGTGAGGTATCCCCCAATGTTCCAAAGGATATGAAGATATGCCCCGACAGCAGAAGCAACCAGGGCACAACATAGGGTCAAATAAACCTGCCAATTAAAAGCACTTCATTCAGATGATCAAGAAAACAAATTTTGGAAACATAGAATAACTAAGTGGATAAATTTGTCTTAAAAGTCCAAGATAAAATCATAATCATCATTAGAATCACATAAAGTTTATAACTGTATTCTTCTTCAGCATCAGAACCCAAGAAGATTAAATCCAAGACAACCAAAAAAATAAAAAATAAAAAGTGCAACGCCCTAGGTTAAAATTAAGGGCATATTCAAAAAAATGAAATATTAAAGAAAACAAATTTGAGAGCAAAGACTAATTAAACATATAAAATTTGTCTAAAAATCGATGATAAAATCATAATACGCACTAGAATCACACAAAGATGATTCTTTACACACAGAACCGAGGAAGGATTCAATGCACGAGATTAACCAAAATATCTAATGTGCAAAACCCTAGGTAACAGACTAGGGGAAAATACAAGAAAAGTTGACAATTCAAAAACTATATAACGCCAGAATTCCCTAATTTTTCCTTCAGAAAATTTAATTTCAGGGAAGATTACCCTTTTGAGATGAGTCTGAACTATCGGAGAAATCTGGCGGAAATTCTTGAGAGTATCATAACTCCAGTGGCTCCTCGATTGAGAATCGAAGAACGTGGTGAACGCTTCCATTGTTTGTTGAGAGAGAAAGTAACAGAAATCGCAGGCAGAGAAAGCAGAAGAAAGTGTCCCTCACGTGATTTCCGTTTTGCTTGCGTTGTGGATTTATATATTTATAGGGCCGGTTTCAGACAATTTCTTGGAAATTTCTAGACAGCTAAGTTACTAATACGCCCTTTTTTATATTGATTTAATGAATTTCTCCGCAACTGCTAAAATAAATGTCTGAAGATGGTAGAATTGTTCAATTTTATTTATTTTTATTTTTAATAAAAATGTTATAATTATAATTGGTGTATTATTTTTTAAAATTTAATAAAATTAAATAATATAGACAACAATTTACTGAAACTTTTCTAATGTTTAAAGTTATCATAACTGATTAATTACTTGTAGAAAATTCGCCAATTAAAAAAACTTAAAAGAATAAAGAAGAGGTATTAGAAGTTCTATTTATTTTAATTACTATGGCAGAGATGGGAATTATAGCCAACACATGAGGGGAAATTCAGGAAATACAAGGGGCAATACTCTGGAAAAATCGCGGTTTCATAGGTTGACCAATAGCTTCCCAACGACAAGCGGAGATACCTATAAATTGCTTTGCCAGTAAGGAAAAGCTCTGCGTCACTTGAACCAATAGCATATTGCCATGTCACTATTCCTCCTAATTTTCATTAATTAATAATTAATGTGTTTAACTAATTTTTTTAATTTTTTTAATTACGGCGACCGTTGATCGTCGACCTTTTTCCTGCTGAGTTACAAATATCGTCACCCCTCTAGAACCGAAAACATCATTCGAGAAACCCTAATTTAAATCCACGTCAAAGAAAGAATCCGACCAAAAGGAAATGACTGAAACTTTCTTGACAGCTAAATGCCTTGCGTAATAAATGGTTAAGGTTTAACCCAAGGAATAGGGTTAAAGTATCTCTCACGTTTTTATTTCCATATTCTTCTGTGCGACCAATTTGTCGAGGGTGAGGCATATACATTACATACATAAGCTATTAGATTAGCATTTTTTTTTCTATTTCAGATCACGGATACAGATGCAAAATTAGGACATGTAATGTAAAGGGAAATTCTGATACATTTACAGTATTAAGAACTGCGGAAAATATTTCAAAAAATGCAGTATTATTCTCACAGTTGATCAAGCTTTTTCAAGATAAACCTTGAAAGTCTTAGTGGTTCTTTCTCCCAGCAAAAGATTGTTGTTGTTGTTGTTGTTGTTGTTGCAGTTCCCGGAGTCCAAGTCGAGTCCCTGTTTGAACACCCTCTCCTTTCTCAATATTTCGTGTATTGAAGCGAAGAATTCGTGCTTAAGAACATCCTCTGCTTTAATCATTAATCTTGGATTCACTGTTAAGCATTTGTCTACAAGATCGTAAAGTGAGTTTGGTATCTCCTGGTATTCATTTGGCACCACTCTCGTAGGTTCATAGATGTCAAACACTGCTTACCGTAAAGTTCCTGCAACAAATCATACTCTTGAATACAAGACATCACTAATTTACTTTTGAATAGATTATGGTTACAGTTACAGATCACTCATTATATTTATACCTCGGGGAACGAGGATTCACGATTATGCAACTTGGAAACTTCCCAAGATCTTCACTGCCTCTCAACTTTGCAATATCCTTAATGTTCCTGAAATTGTCAATGATGTTGGCAACTTGAGGCATAAAGCAGAAACTGGATAGAGAAATTTGAAATTTGAGCAAGGAGTCTTGCTGTTCAGGATCGCCAAAAAAGGGCGACTTCCCAATCATCGGGTAGAGTGACCCCAGCAGGCCAGATATCAATCTTTGGACCTTGATGTTGAGATCTAAACATGACCTGCAATAATTGAAAGGAAGCATTAATGGCGGCTTCACTCATTGGAAAAATGATATCAGTTATATCAGTTATTCAGGAGGGAGCATTAATCAGAGTCTGAAGCAGCAAAATTTTAGTTCACCAAATCTAAGATCTTTTGGTACTGGAAACCATTTTTTTCTTACCTTAGTCAAATGGCTAAATTTCAGTATAGGCTATTAATATTTTTCTTCTGCACAAGTTTTTGGCTACTCTCTGAATTCAACCTATAAGAGCGCCAGCAGGAAACTCCAAATTATCTAACTCTGAAGGTTTTTTTTTTTAATTTTTCTCATTTATATAAAATTAAAACCCAACTAAAGTTTATTATTCATTACCTCTGGAGATCAGAAGCCTTTTGTTCCAGCACAAGGACCTTCTCTCTTATGCTTCCCAGCCCCTGCAACTGAATAAAATTTAATAAACTCCAAGGAAATTGCAATTTGAAACCTATATTTCAAATTCTAACATGAAAAATACTTACATTTGTTATTGGTGAAGCCAACTCCAGCAATAGCAAATCTAGTTGAGTTCAACGGCATTGGAGTAGGATGAAGAACTTGTCTATCCACTGTTCCAGGAGAAGCAGTGCCGCGGTTTCTCATGGGAGCAGGAACATGTGATACTCCATGGTTTGGACTCTGCATTGCTTCCTGCACCAGGCTGATGAGCTCTTTCCTACCTTGGCATGGTAAAGGCTCTCTAACCCTTTCTGCTGAAGGAGTCCTTGCACTTACATCCTTTGCTGAGGTGATGCCAGAGCAATCTGCACCCTGACTACTAAGTTTCTTCCAACTACTTAAGTTATTATGAGCCTTCTTTGGGTCTGTTGTCTTCTTCATGTTCTTGGGCTCTAAAGTTAACCTGGCGCCTTTTGTTGCCTCTATATTGATTCCCTCCCTTGATTTGGTATTTACAAACTTGCTGCTATTTGCAGGATGAATGGCTTTGGCAGGAACAATGTTACGATGAAAACTTACATCATATCCAAGCTTTGATTTGTCTGTGAAATGTATACCAATGTCACATCAATTATAAATTAATAACAAAAGGCACCAAAGTAGTGAGATCAGTAAACTTTGAAGGCAAAATATTACCAAACAAAAGCAAGACTATTTAAATGGAATGGAAAAAACAAGAAACAAACAATTTGAGCACAACATAGGGTCAGCCATTATGGAAGATAAGGAGGGCTGCAGCTGGTATTTAACAACCACGTTAAAACTTCTCTGAATCTTGAAGAATATAGAGGAAGTAATAGGGAACAAAAGTATTTAGGTGATCATCTTCATTGCCTAGAGTAAAACAGTACTAGGGTTATATTTTAAGACAGTAATAGGATAATTATAAGATCCAGAAGAAGGAACTTACCCATACTCTGTACTTTTGATGCAGGTCCTGTCAAAACAAGAGAAAGAACAGAACTATGAATCCACAGATTAGAGCATGTAATTATTGAAAAAGAAAACATGTAATGTCCAATCATAGATTGATGTGAGGTTAGTATTTACCCAGGCAAGATTGAAGTCAATGAGATAGCCTTCATTGTTCTTACGACAGAAAAGAAAGTTTCCAGGTTCAACATCTCTATGAACTATTCTCTGCAAATGCATAAAGAGTTATCAAGAACATGTATTTTGTAGAATTGACGTATCACATCTACAAAATCATATACCTCTTTATGAAGATTTGCAAGAGCTTTGAACAAACAATAAGCATACCTCTGTAACTGAAAAACATCAATTTCTTTTTTCAACACCTGTAAAATGAAACAAACCCACCATCAAGTGGAAGAACAAGCAAAATATGGCTGCTAAAGTTCTAATAATTACTCAGGTCTATCATGCTCAACATACTGTAGAACAAAGCAATCAGAATTTGCACTCTTAATGCATCCTTCATATCTTATTACAAAGTTTCAACCCCCGAAATTGACAAAAGAAAATATGTAAGATTGGAGTCGGGGAAGAAAAGCTTAATAACAACTTCTTCACTTTCATAAATGAAATTTTCTTTAAGTGAAACTAACTTTTCTAAAATGCTTACCCAAAACGCTCCAGCATTTTCAACTCAGTGCTAGCATAGTTCTTATGAGCATTGGCATGAGGACCTGCAATGAGATAAATAAGCAATATAACATCAAGGGAATGCCCCATACATGTCATACAACGACAATCTTCATGGCAGCACAAAAACGCTACAGCATGTTATACAAAATTTGCCTCCTACATTAATGGCAACTAAAGCTCCATCATTCTTTCTTCTTGCCCGGTATACAGTGCCATAACCACCTGCGAATTAGAGTTTCACCTTTAGCTGATCAGTAAATGGTCATAGTGATAAGCAGATCAACGGTGATGCCATACGCAAGCAAGAAATAACCAAAGCTATTGTACCTGAACCTTCTTTCTCTTCTACAATATATGATTCAAAGTCTGGTAGTACCTTTGGCTTCGCCTGATCCTAAAGCATACATAGATCTTTAAGTTATAATTAAAATAATACAGAGCAGCCAATTCAGGCTCATTGAATAGACTCAGACTTACCAATAATAATAATAGAAAATGATAGAACATCCGACATCAGACGGCCAAACTACAAATGGAGAAGTGAGCTTCCCTGAGAAGAAACACAGGTAGAGTTCCCCCTTCTTTCTTCTACATATATGTCCTTATGATTCCGAGTTGATTTCTGGACATTACAAACTAATAAATTATTTCTTTCACCATGCTGCTTCCTTTTGTAAGTATTAATAACCTTGATATGCCCTAAAGACTTGCTGGGGGTTTGCAAAACCAGAGCCACTGTATAACTTTGATTAGTCTTTGCCTTCTCCAGAAGTTCAGATAGCCGCTCCTTTGGAACACAGAGCTTGGCAACAGAATGTATAACACTAGGACCTGCTGGTAGAATGGGGTGTTCCACACCTAGAGATGGCATCTTATGGTTGCAGTTATCCTCATCAATGTTATTCAAATCTCTTTCAGGTGGAATATTGGAAAGGCTAAAGCTAAATGATGGAGAAAGATCTTCTACTCCTTGTCTTTTACTTGCCAAATCAAGTTTCTCCCCTTTCTTGCTGCCCCTCAGCAGTCGCTTCATTGTCCGTGTTCTAAAATTTGTAATGGTACCATCCACATAAAATTTTGCACCCACCGCTACTGATATTTTGCTCTTCTCATCACATTCTTGAGTGTACATAGGGTTGGTTTTAACGGCTTTGATTTCTACTTCATAATCTGGTTTTCCAGTTGGAACAATTGATTCCGTTCCAGACTCACTAGCTACCAACTCTTTGCTGGCATTTCTTCCCATATATCCTTCCAAATTCATTTCGGTTTCCACATTTTCAAAGCCCTCGGCTTTACAACTTAATTGGCTAGGACTTGATTTGGCTAATAAACAGGGGTTCAGCGCAATATTATTTACCCATAACAACGGATTACTTAATTCTAAAATTCTTAAATCCCTCTGCTCCTCATCCTCTACAAAATCCACCGCTGAGAAATCACTCAAAGGCCAACCCAAAACATAAACACGATATTACACCTAAAAAAGTAAAAAAAAAAATAATATATATATATGTTTCGGTTTGGAATTACAGTCTCGCTTCCTCTTGCCGAGCCATATCTTCGAGAAACCACGAAATCGAATCGGTGGCGACGCGAAAGCACCAGAAACAGTGAAAATTCGGGCTATGTGGCCAAAAAAGAAAGACCTATGGAAGATATGGCGACAAAGTGATTGTTGTTTGAGAGAGTGATGGGCTAGTTTGGGATGGAACAGAGGGAGGAGATGACAGCGGGGCTTGCCGGAAAGAGAGTACATCGAGAAGCGAGATCAGGGAGAGGAACGGTCTTGCCAATGAAGACTAGGAGACAAAAAATGTGCCAGGCCTCTTGTGACTCGGAAGACGAGAGGCTTAGCGAATCAGCGAAATGGAGGAATTTTTACAGAAGGGCAGTGAAAGAGGCGGGAATACGTGGTGGGGATTTTGAGATCCATCATGTGCGAGTTCTCCCACCAGCTTATTTGACCGGCAACTCGAACGCGTGAGGAAGTCGAGCAACCAATTAATAATTAAACCTTCCAAAACTTTTAATAAATTTTAAAAAATCGAAATTACTGTTAATGGATAATAAAATACATTTTATCTGAATATTCATATATTAACATCATTAATATTTTTTATTTATTAAACTAAAATCTAAACTAAAATTATTGCTAAAAAAATAATAACAGCAAGTTCTATTGTCCTAACAAATTGAACTCAGTAACGAGTTAAAATAAGAAAGCTAACAACTTACTGACAGTAACATATCAACTCATGAATTGAATGAAAATACATTCAGAAAACAAAAACACATAACATGGCAAAAAGATCAAATACACAAACAGAAAAAAAAAAAAAAAAGGTTAGCAGACTCTCTCCATCATCCTACAGAACATTCAGCATTCATACAATGAACTGGGCAAAATTACTGGTTTTACCGCACTTGTAAAAAAGAGGCCATATATTCATTCTGTAGTGGATGGTGAAGAAGACAATGAAAGATTCAACAGAAATCCAACCGTTATCCCGATCAGTCCCACGAAAAATGCGAACATCAAGGAGAAGCCGGATTCGTTCCTACGTTGTCTTCGCCTCTTCAGGAAATCCTGTTTCACCAAAAAACACGATTGTTTACATATCAATCACGGATGTAGTGAGTTGTAATATTGTATACCTCAGATCATAAACATGTACGTACATGCAAAAAATCAAAATTATAATTAAGGGAGTAAATCTAGCCTTCTTTTGCAGGGGAAATACAATCTGTTCTCTCAGTTTGGGAAATAACTTAACAGATCTTATATGGATGATAACGTTTTACTGGTTCCAATTAGCTTCTAGCTGTTACTGATCGCAAGAGCATTAAACATCAGGAAGGAGGTAGATAAAACTAAGAAGTGGATATTATATTCGATCCAAGGGAACATTGGAGACTTACATTATCAACTTATGATAACTATAACATCACCATCTTAGCAAACAAGCATGATTTAATCCATTTATAATAACAGAACTAAAATACTTGGGCTTGACGTTCGATCATTTATCATGTCAAGATAGATAATTACTTATGCATCCCATAATTATAGTACCTTTACATTGTTTTTCTCTTAACTTCCAAACTAAAATTTTGCAAAACGGTGAAATTCCAAAATAGCAAAGCCTGGTTTTTCATTTTCTTTATTTTTTATTTCTTTTTCCCATTCTATGTGCGTGTGTGTGTGTGTGTGTGAGAGAGAGAGAGAGAGAGAGAGAGAGTGAGTGCGCATGTTTGCTTTTAACTTTATCGGAGCAGTTGTCAACTTGTGATAAAATAAAAACTAAGACCAAAAAATCTGAAGATGAAGACATACAAGTTCCTGTTGCAGCTGCAGTGTTTGCCGAACTGCTGCATCTCGTTCATCCTTCAGGTGCTGCACAGCCTGCTGATTCATGAAAACAGAAAGAAAAAGTAAAAATGAAGACGTAGAAATCATATTCTGGGTTTTCATTTTCAAGGTAGCTTCACCAGAAAATAATATCTCAATAGAAGGCAAAATGGCAAGCGTATATCAATGAGGTACTGCAAAATGCAAATGCATGATAATTTGCAATAGCTAGCTTAACTTTATAGGGTTAAAAATAAAGAATAAAGGTCCTTAATCCCATAATAAGCAGGTCGTATGGAAGACATGGCATGAATGAACTGAAATTATGAGCTCATTTAAATCAGACAAGAAGATTGTAATCATTTGCTCACATAAATCAGACAAGATCAATGCTTGCTTCATTCAAACTGCAAATTCCGTATAATTTATCAAAATTCAAATGGTTTAATGCATGCATATTTTTCCCGTTTGTCATGAGGCTGATGAAGGATACCACCGTGCAAGAAAACTAAAGTACCATTATACAGCACCAGAAAACTAGATATTATAATATTATACAAACCAAAAACCAGGCTTTGAAATTAATTAATATAAAAAACGCATTAAACAAAGAGATTAGGAGGAGAGCTTTCAGTCTGATTTCTACACCTCTTCAAATAGTCTGATCAAAGGTATCAATTGAACCTTTACTCAAAACCTCAAAGTACACGTGTGTACGCTTGTCGTGAAGTTAAGCATTTGCAAGCATATATATATATATATATTCCATAAAACGAAACAAAATAACCCCCCACCCAAAAATAAAAAAAAGAAAAGAATAACAAAAAATAAATAAGCATAACACCGACTATACTTACAGAGTTTGAAGCAGAGCCTTGTTCTAAGGAGCTCTTTAATCCTTCATCTTCTGAATCCCCTTGAGAGGAAGGAGACATGTAGAAAACTTTAAGCTTGCACTCCTGAATCTCCTTAGTGCTGTCCTTATCCTTATTAAACTGAATGCAAAGACAAAAATGACATTCCAAAATTCAAATTTGTTTTTAAACAACAAAATAAATTTAGTAAAATGAAAATCTTATTCTCGATAATGTCAGCATTCTTACAGTATCTGCTGGGAGGTCATCCACATCCGTATTTGGAGGCACTATAGTACTTTGCAGCAGAAATTTGTCTTTGCATTGCATATCCGGAGGATATTCGTGTTGGGCTTGAAGAGTGACTGATTCTCAAGCAGGTAAATGAAATCAGTATCATACATATAAGAATCTCAATGGAATTAACAAAGAAAAGCAATGGAGGATAGCAAGCTAGGCAAGTGACCTTTTGATCGGAAAAGGCAAGCTAGATCAGGTTTTTTAAACCCAAAAATAACTTTGCTTTAAAGTGCACCATCGTGAAATTCTTAATTTACGAGAAATGAAATGGTTTTAGGAAAGATGAGATTAAGAGTAATACCTCTGATGACAGATGAGTCCCAAGGCTGTACAACACCGGTGTTTGGTCGCACAAAGTACTTCTTTGGTGAAGTTGTTTTAACCTAACATGATAACAAGATGGGAACATTAAAATCAGACAATCATAAAAAATCCCAGAATGAACAGAGAATACACATAACAAAATACTCGGATGCATTTGCAGCAATTACAGAAAACAATACCTTAAATGCCACATAGTGTTCTGTGTTGTTTACCACTTTAAGATCACAAAAGCTTTGCTTTTCAAGCTCAACTGAAAAACATGAATAGCAGGAGGACCAAAAGCCAACTAAACTTGGTCACCAAAATGTCTTCAAGAATAAACATATACTGAAGATAAAAGTCGCAATGACATTTAACTCATAGCAATACAAAAGAAACCAGCCTTTATAAGCAGGAATTAAGCTAGCTAAACATTGACGACATGTTAAATAGATTAAGAACAAATAAAGAGAATTCTTAAACTGCTTTTCTTCTCCCAGCATCTTCTAAAGAACAATATGCCAACGTTCACAAACTGAATTCGCATTGACCATTATTTGCGCAAGTTCTGGTTGGAAGGGATGCTGAAATCGTCTTAAGCTAGCATCCGAAAACACCACAAAATGGGCAATTCGAGGTCAGGGGACTCCAATGAAGTGAACAACTCAAAATAGAAGCAGCAAACAATTAACTAAATAAATCAACATACAAATCACCAAATCATCTCTAACGCATTTCATCTCTGCCCCCATCACCGCCTGAAATTCAAGACTAACACAAATTTTTCCCTTCTCAAGTTCATCACATAACATTAGAATCGAATCATGAACTTTCAATTAATACAATGGGACTCAGCATATACAGTTTCATGAATGTACACATACATACATAAGAATTACATGCATGCAATACGAGTATAAACATAGATAAGGGGAAACCTACAAATAAACTTGAGGCCATTGGGATGAACAGAGATCAACTGAGTACCCCCACCAGCAGTCATGACTGGGTCCCCCACCTCCACCGCCACCACTAGATCTTCACTCTCTTAAAAAAAAATTTCAAAACCACCTACAACGATCTTTCAAAACCAAAAATATATATTTATATTGGAGAATAAATTAACTAACAGAACCCTCACAAGACTTCAAAAACAAATTTATCCAACAAAACAAGTTTCTGCTTTTGTTGTTTATAAGAGAGAGAAATTTGTTTAGTTAATACTAATCACCGGAACTAACATGCGGTGTAGACTGCAACTGGCTCGGTCTAAATCCGAGGTTTCTTCATGTTTTTTCTTTGGATATGGTAAAAGGGATCACCGAAATAGCCGCCACCAAAGTCGGAGTTTTTCTGTTTTTTTTTTTTTTTCTTTCTTGAGACAGAAAAAAAAATGGTAGGGAGGGTGTATGCAGCTTCTGTGCACCGTCTGTTGCCAGGAATGGCAGAGGCAGTGCGGTTTCTATCTGATCACGAGAGAAAGACAGAAGGAAGAATGAATATTGACACGTGTCACTTTAACAGGGAGATGAAGGCTGGTTCAGCCTGGATGCGGGATCCATTGAAGTGGCGCTCCAGGAAATGATACCTCTTACGTGTCACTTCAATGTTAAAAAGACTCTTTTTGGTGCGTATTTTTGTTTAATTTATCATCTTTCTTTCTTGTTCATAAAAAAAAAAAATTCTAAGAAATTAAATTTGTTTTATATTTTCAAATGAAAATTGTAATACTTTTTAAATTTTCATTCGTATGAATTTTGAGAGAGATTTATATCAGATAAAAACTTTGGTAGGTAAATTTTGGACTTTGTTAAAAAATAATATTTAATAATTTTAAATTTTAATATTTATAATTTATAATTTTTTATTTTTAAATTATAAATTAAAAAAATATGTGACGGATATATATATATATATAAATGAGGATCATATATAGGAGCTCACAATTATTGAAAGTGTCTACTTGCACTTGGAAAATAAACTTTGGTTTGCATATTTTGACAATAAAATTGAGACAACCTTATCCGCGTAGATATCCTAGTAACTAACCAATGATTTCAATAGTGAAAATGCCATATCAAAGTATAACCCATGATTGAAAGTTTCATGGGAAAGTCTAAAGAAAATTGTCAGGGCAGGACAACAATCCCACATCGACTAGTCAAGGATGTGGACTGTGACTTATAAAGCAGGGGCTATCTTTCCCTTATTGAGGTGCCTTGTCACATAAGAACCAAGCAACACTCGCCCAGAGGCGTGGCCTTCCAAACACGCACTCGCCCAGAGGCGTGATCGCCCAAGACGCACTCGCCAGAGGC
>JBBYHO010000020.1:12809150-12819642 GCA_038382025.1 Adansonia gregorii
TATATATATATATATATATTTCTTAGGTTAGAAATCTTTCATATTCTCATAAATAACCAACAACGATTTGAGTATATTAATAAGAAAAATTAAATTCCTTGCTTTCTTGGTCATACGAAAGATGATTTTGGCTCAAATAAAATTATATAAGAATTATTAAAAATTTCCATTTTTTCAAGGGAATATCCTTCCAAGCTAGACAAGACAATTGAGCACCATATTTCTACTATGTACAAGCCATTTTTTTCTTTAATTTTTGCTATTAATATATTCTTAACTTATTCATCGAGATGAACTAGGCAATCAACTAGTTGTAGGGATGCTAAAGCTATCCCTCCTTTCAAGGTTCAAACTCGAAGCCTTGTGGGTGTACAATTGTTTTATATTTGATCTTTGTTCATGAAGTAACTTTACTAAACTTCTTTTGGCATTTGATCTAAAGGGACAATCAGATGAAAAAAATCCATCCACCAAGTGTAGGTAAGCCTCCAAATCATGACAACATGCCACATCAGCATTCGGTTTTAAATACGGTGACATCTTAGTATCGACTCTTAATTCTGTTCCAACATGGGAGTACGCCCATGGATTATTGTTTTCAAGCATGTCGAACACTCCTGCAAAACTTTCTTCCCTTTGTTCATCATGTTTATCTTGTTGTTGTTCTGATCCTTCGCCAATAAATATGCCCGGAACCCTAGTGATCAAATCCTGACTATTCACAATACGTAACACTTTAACATTTTTCTCATTAAGCCGATCGACAAAGCCTTTGTTACCCACTCGGGGTCCACCGAAAGAAAATACGGCTATCGGTGGCACTTGAGGTGCACATGAACTTATTTCATCGGCAACTAAAAGAGATAGTGCCGCACCAAGGCTATGCCCCGTAATTGTAATGCTAAGGGTCTCGCCTTTGTACATCTCGATTAACCTTTGCACTTCTTCAACCACTGATTCAGCCAAGCTAGGCACGTGAGCACCCGGTGTTTGGTGCAAGCTTAAGAATCCACATTCAACCTTTTGGTTTTTGTCATCCGATTCAGGGATTTGAACCAGTTGAGCTCTAAAGTTTTCAGCCCATTCCAAGCACGTTGCGGTACCGCGTAAAGCAATGACAATATCCCTCCTTCCCATGCGTTGAATCTCCCTCTTGTCGTCACAAACCGCCACAAACCCGATCCAGCTAGACCGTTGGGTCATCCACCCAAGATTGGGAGTCACGTCGTCCACCCATTTCGGCAGTCCGACGGACGAGGTGGCGTAAAGACTCTTGGTCACCTTGTAAGACCGGTCAGGCAACGCCACGCGTCGTGCTAAGGGAGCCTCGTCGATTGACATGGCGGGATTGGAATGAAAACCATGATAAGCAGCTTGAACAAATTCCCCATACCTAACGACTTCTCGCCTTAGATTTTCGTCGAGCGGGTCAAGCAAACCTGACCAATCATTGCAACCGTGGTACTCTCTCCAACGAGAACCAAGGTTGTTCCTCGGAGAATACTCCATCGTTTTCGATAAAAGCCTCTGAAGCCTATTTAAATGACGTGGAGACATATCTTCAGCGGCTTTCATTTCAGGCCAAATCCTGGAAATATTAAGCCTTTCGACTAAACCCTTACCCTTAGTTTCGACTGACCCATGACCGGGTGCTTTGATAACTTGTTCTCGGTCGGTTTGGTTTGTTTTCTGGAGGAGTTTGTCAAGGTTGGAAAGGTGTTGCCGGGTCATCTCAGTCGACGAAGCCGAGGAAACAACATGCCTTTGAGACGATGGATGGGGCTTCGTTGAAGGGTTTAAGGGTGATTTCTGGCACTTGAAGCTTGCACGTCCGGCCTGGAAGACGTGCACGTTTGGAGCTGGAAGAGTCGAGCTGATGCCGATCTTCATAGAGAGACAGAACAGGAAAAGATAAAAGATGTTCGAAAAGAGAGCTAAAACTGAAAGAACGGCAAAAGTACAGGCCAAGTGGTATTGAACCTACAGATCTATCTAATATATAGACCAACATTTCCAACGAATATCCACACATTATGTCATAATTACTTAAAGAACCTTACACTCTTAGAATGGCAATTCTGAAAAATATGAGCGAAGAGTTGGAGAAAAATTGACCATTTCTATTTCACCCTTGACCTTGTGCTCTCTCTATGAGGTTCAAGAAAAGTCGATCAATGGGAACGGAAATTGACTGAAAAGACCCTAGGATTCGACCTTTTTAATGGCGGTGAATTAATCTAACGAATAACTTTCTTATTTTCAGTTTTTGCCTTTTTGCTCTCTGCTTTTCGTTGGTTTGGTTGACAAGATTTTTACTTTTGTTTTGCTTTGCTTTTCCTTTTTATTTTTTTTTGTTGGTTTGACTTCTGCGAGCTACCGTGTCCGAGTTATAAGTCAATGAAACCTTGAAATGTGAACAATTTTATTTTATTTTTCTTTCAACAACAGCCTTTTGTTGATATTTGAGGTGGAGATTTCAAATCAAAGAACAAAGGAAAGATCAAGTTAATTACTTTCTGTTAACAAAATATTGATTGAAATCAATAAAAATCCGGAACCAAATTGCAATTCAGAACTAGAGTTTTGAACAATCAAAAGCTTAGAGTAACATTTGAATCGAATTTTAAATATTTTAAACAACAAATTTTATTTTATTTTTTTACATTTAACAAAGACTAATAGGCTGTGAATACTTTGAGTAATGACCAACATATGCATCTTAATATCTTTTCATTCAAAGAATTTGATTCAAATTCGCGTTTTTCCCAATAAAAAAAGAAAGCAATAGCAGTTGACTTATTAGGTCTTGGACAATTTAGGCAAGGATAAGTTAACTAGTTTGTATATCTATCACTATCATAGTTTAAATTTGAAGTTTTCATTTTTCAACTTTTAACCTACGAATTTCATTAATTGCTTGTTGTATTTTTCTTTGAAATAAAAAAGGTGAAAAAATTAATTAAAAATTCAATTCTACTGGTTTGTTTAGACTTGGGCAAGTGTTTATTATTCTTTGATGAAGAATAAAATAGATTTCTACATCGACGACAATAGCATAGCAAATTCAGAAGCAACAAAAATCTAATTATTTATCATGCATAAGTGATTACAAAAAATGAAGAATATATATTTTTTGAATTCAACAAAATAAATTTGGTCAGCCCATGCGAATATTATTTGATATTAATAATAAAAAAATAACAAAGAAAGAAAGAAATGTAACAACATATGTGAATTCCCAATTTCCTTTTTCCTCCACACATTTTGGAATAAAACTATACAATTCAAAAATGTTAGATTATGATATTTTTGAAGTTGAAACATTCTGGTCTCTTTATTTTACTTTTGAAATTGTCTAAGATAATATAGTTCAAACCCTATAACTCCATTCATATTTTTCTTCCTTTTTTTTTCAAATTAAACTTAAAAAAATTAGGGTTATATATATATATACTTGAGAAAAATGGATTAACGAGCTTAGTCTAAAGCAAATATTTTCCCCTGTACCCAGGTGGATGCAGTAAAAGGTTGAATTTGGAATGAGTTTTCTTGTTGAAACTTGAAAGTAAGAAAATGAACTCCGGTCTCTGAAGTTTGTGTCTAGCATTTGATTTTTGCAATTCCCAAATTGACTAGTTTTTGGATTAATTATCTCTGTATACAACTTTTTTTTTCCTTTTTTCTTTTTCGTTAAAGTTTGATTTAACTGATGATACAAAACTACTAATTATAGAGTACTTAGATATTAATTTTAGAACTTAAATAATCTTTCTTTTATATTTATATATCTATGGTGTTTGAATGATCAATATTGTGTTATATAAATTTTTTTTTTTTACAAAAAAATCGTAACAGGTAAATAAAATGATTGTAATGGTTAGGATTTAAAACTTAAATTTATAGAATATTATTTTTAAAAATAATTATATAACTAATTGGATTAAATCACATGTTCTGTATAAAGAAATATTCTGTGATACTTGTGTCGGCTTATTGGATCAGTTTGAACTTTTATTGTTGTGAAATGTGTTTAAAGTTACGAAGGTTCCTTCTTATTTCCACTGTGATCAACACCGGAAAAAGTAATGCAAGAAAGCAAAATTTTTCATCTTATTATGATAGAAAAGTTAAGGCCTTGTTGCTAGCGCGGGATGTTGCAGGCCATTCGATAGCTGCCTGCAGTACACTTTAAAGTTTAAAACCATTGTTGCTCCCACAATTCTCTCATCAAATAATAAGTATTTCAGCATATCCAGAATCTTCTAAATGCTCGGAAAAAATAACGACATTATGCGTATTAATCATCTTTCATTTAACTAATTACAAGTTTTTTTTTTTTGGTGGGGGGGTTAAATATAATAAAATATAATGATTTAAAGGAATCATGGAAAAACTAGGGTTGATTTGTATTGTGGCAGTCAACCTATGAAATTCGTAGAAAAATTAGGGTCGACGGTGGTAGGGTACCATAAAGTACTGGCACGGTCATCGTCCTTGGCACTCAATCTATGAAAATTTCCTAAATTAACAAAATTAAACGTGAGGCATGGCGGGCGTGTGGATGACAAAGGTTGAAACTAAATGAATGAAAGTCGATCATTCCTTATGTCTAATATGAAAAGAAGTACTCCTTTATTATCGCGTGTTAGTAACTAGGAATTGAAAAAAACTTGATAACTTTTATAAGGTTTTGTTCCACTTTTTAATACCGGATCAAACATTTAGACTTTGTTTGGTACCGGAGATAAAAATAAATTTGTTGATTACTTTGTAATTGAACTTCTAAAACTCGTTGGGCCTTTCTTATTAGCTTAGATTTTTGGTATAATTAATCATACAATTTAACATAATACTAGAATTCTTAAGTTCAAATTTGACATATACTTTCTCATTTAATATTTCTTTATCTAATATTTTATTACCGTGTTGCTCAATTTTTTTTTTTTCACATTGTACGTTATTTCTACACTTAAATTCAAATGTCATTTTATTAATACATCTGGTTGCATTGCATGTAAAAAATGTGTTGAAACTTAAATTAGTAGTTAAACTATTTTTTCATTAAATTATAGTTTTCAATGATTGATCGTCTAATTTAATATAAACAATTAAAACAAGTGGATTTTCATCCAGAGTCCTTTCTATCATTCCTAGGAAGAAAAGTTTTACTGATATTTAGAAATTTCCGATTCTCGTGTCAAATGTGATAGCTCTTTTGTGCCCTCAATACTACGTATTGGATCACATATCCAAAGGAGTTCCCTTTTAACAGGTGAGTTGGCCTTGTTGTCTCTTTCTTTATTACTAGATTTATTTATAGATTAAATTATAATTTTAAAATTTTTTTTTAAGTTTAAATTCTATTGATTCAAAATTTTATTTATATGTTATTAAATTTTAATTTAAATAAAAATATTTTTATTATTAATTAATAATTTAAATTAAATTAAATTAAAAAAATCTTTTACAAAACCGATCCATACTCGTCCGCCGTTAGAGAGGTCAGTCCACTGCTTGTCAATGCCACGAATCGAGAAACTCCGATGAGCCAATTAGTTACTTTTTTTGTTTTTTTGGCTAAGCGCCAATTAGTTACCAATCATCATACGAAAAGTCACTCTTTGCCATATGTAGCGTGTTTATCATCTTCATCATTTTCCTATGGTTGATTAAAAAAAAAACATTGTAAAACAAAGATAGTGCTTTTCACTGTTTATTCACGTTTTACTTGTTTTCTCCACCGATGAGACTGAAAAAAGCTGCTCTCGACAACGCGGTTGAAAATTCCGTAATGCAGGAAAGAAAAAATATACACATATTTGCGCATTTTCCACTATATACCTATCTGCTTAAAAACGTGAGTTCTTTTTATTTTCCTCAATCGACACGTTAAAACCGAAACCTAACATCTAAGTTTCATTCTTATCGATCACCATTTGTAGTGTTTGTAATCTTAATGAAATTTGCATGCACGTGAAACATATATGTAGATGATGAGTTTTCAAGCCCTTTAACCCTTTTTTGTTCCATAATTTCGTGCTTGAAGCTCTTTAACAAACAATTTTGGGAAGTGGATAATTGACTTTTAGAGAGATTTTGGAGTGAAATAGAGAGTTAAAGTCATTGAATCATTGCTTTACATATCTAATTCACATGCAAAACCATGTGTTGATATATATGCACGCTACTGCATAAGTCTTTTTGCGCGTCTCATATTCTTTACACAGTTGAAAGCATGCGTTTCGTGTGAAGCTCCTTAATTAATTATTTTCTTAGCCGATCATTCCTTTAAACGTCTATCTTATCTAAATTTAAATATCAAATGTGTGGATACGTACTTGCTATACAATATAAATATGAATATGTTCAACTTTTTAAAATTTTTTTATATATTTGAAAGAATATATTTTCATATTTATATTTAAACATATGTCGGATACAAGTGTTAAGTACGAGTACTTTTAAAAAAAATAAAAATCCGAATAATATAGCTTTAATGCTGCTTAATTAATTATGAAATTAACCAATTTTATAGCCCTTTTTTTATGATAACAACCCATTTTGTAACTTTAATTCTACTAATAAATATGAAAAGAGGATGCCAAAAACTCCATCATTTTCGAAAGGGAGACCACCGACCAGCGTGTCCTCTAAAAATAAGATTTATAAGAAATAGCTAAGGGCAAATACGAAACAAAATAAATTAAATAATTAATGCAATTGATTCATAAAACCATCTTTAAATGATGGTAATTAATAAATTTAGAGTTTTTAATGTTTATAATCTCTTTTTTATTTTTCAAACTATGTCATGTTTTCTATTTTCAAGCTATAATATTTTTGGTTTAAAAAAACAAAATTTAACTCAAAATATTTGGAAAATGATAGCAGCTTGGATTATATTATACCGACAACGAATGATATAGTTTGCATACATGACCCACACGCTAAGAATCAGCAGGTGTGATTTCTATTTCAACTATAGTTAATTTATTCAATATAATAAATTAATACATTAATTAGTTGGTATATATATTAGGAAAAAAAAAAAACAAAAAACGAAAAGTTAGTCAATGTTTTTGTATGTCCTGAATTACAAACAATTTCCTTCGATATAACTGGCATTAGCTTACATTAAATTAATTCTAATATATACCGAATAACCGAAAGCTGTAGATCTTTTTCCATAAATTTTGGCGTGAAAGCAAGTGAAAGGAATATCAAAATCAGGTTAGATTTTGAAAGTGAGAGGCAGGGCTTTAGAAATATGAGCTCTCCGAGTTGAATTATTTTGCAGGAAAATTCATGCACGTAACACGTTCATATCATAAGTATATGTTTTTAAGGTTAGATCGGATAATTAAATAGCATAAAAATAATTAATGGATATATATATATAGAGAGGCTTTTAGTCAACTTCAATGGAAAATATATATGGAGTAATTCCAAAAGTTCATGTGGGGATCGTTGGGTTTGAGCAGAAAAGTAAACAAAGAAAAAAATAATTCGTATTGCTACTGTCTGGGAAACTAACACAAAGGGGGGCTTTAAATTATTTTTTCATAACATTATATAGAATGTGTACACATGACAATAAATCCCTCTAGGGCTGACTTTTACATTCTCTCTTTACACTACTTTAGAAGTGAGTATTTGTTACATATATGTATTTAATTTTATTTAACGATTATATTTATATATATATATTTAAATATATATTTAACACTTATTTTAAATATTTTAAAAAATAAAAGTTTAAATAATATAAAACCCATGGTATATATATTCAAAAGTGCAGAATATGAGAAAAAAAAAGTTTCCAACTATGAAAAAGAAAAATAGGGCGTGGAAAAGAAATTGTAATAGATTAGATTTCAAGCTTAAAAAAAGAGGGGGGGTATGCTAGAGGGGGAAAATCAAAATCCCATTGGCCACTGTTTCTTTAGACTGCGTTAGATTTATCATGGGTTAGGTCGAATGGAATCACAATCAAGCCCAATTCATTATTTGAAAAATTAATATATAAAAATTATTTTTATAATTAAATTTAAATAAAATATTTTTATTAATAAAAATAATTCATTTTGGATCAATCCAAAATAAAAAAAAAATTTATTTAAACCCAACCTTTAAATAGATTTAATCTACACAAAAAAGAAATATAATTTTTTTTTTCATCTTGTAAATCTTTATGTCCCATTTTCGCTTCGTTTGGTTCATGAAAGATACAAAGGAAAACAATATTGTAGACAAATTGTTTATTTTTAAGGTTTCGTCAAAACTGTTTATACTACGCTTTTATTGGCCATGAATCATGACTTTAATTTTCCAGACTATTATCATGGTGTAAAGGTTTTTATGGTGGATCGGACTCAGTTATTTTAATATTTTCATAACTTTTTTAAGAATTAATCCTCTTAGCTAATGAAGGCTTAAATAGGTAAATTATATTTTGAAAACAAAATAATTTATATTAATATTTTAAAATATATAAAATTAAATTTAAATAAAAATATTAATAAAACAATAATTTAAGCTTAATCGAATTTTAAGTTTCAATTAAGTTTCCATTTGATAGATATATATATATATATTTGACAAAATCTACTGTTATAAAGAAATAACTCATTATTAAATCATTAATTATCCAAAAGTGATACAGCTGACCCTCTTCGTATTTTGTTCGCTAATACAGTAATAGCAGTTGTTATCTTTTCAAAAAATCCGAAGTTTAGGCAATGCTACTTACCAGTAAGTTTCACCGAGAAAGAGAAAGAAAAACAAAGACAAAATAATCAAAACTATCTCATTAATTAATTACTAAAACATTATAGAAATCCATAAAGAAATAAAACGGGGAAAAATAGGCTACAACATAGTACAACGAAAACAACAAAATCCTGTGTAGAACATGGCTGAAAGATTATGGTCCAAGGTTGATCCATGTTCATAAAAACTGTGTGTTGAAACAAGCATTAATTGTGGTTCTGAATCTGACTGGCTGAAAAGATAACTTCCGTCAATGAGATTTAGAAAGCTTCATTGTCATTGGTTTCTGAAGGACCCACGTTTAAGTCAGGGAGCACCGCCAAGTTTTTTTGTAGTTGTACTACTGAGCGAGGGAACATCACCGTATTGTAGTGGCAAAGCTCCTTCTTCAGGCGAAGTTCTTCGACTCTTGAGAAGAAGTACTTCTGAATCCACATGTTGGCTAGATGATTGAGTGATGGAATTACCAGCTTCTCAACTTGTAGAGCGCAAAGAGCCTGAAGAACCAAGTATATTAATTATCAGCATCGATCATTTCGATTGGTTTAGCATAGTTTAGCTAAATATCTGTATTCTTACGGATTCAACACAGTTTTCCAGGATGCGAGCCATCCCTAGACACCTATATTCGCTGCGGGTTCCGATGAAGGGCATCTCAGCCAACCTTTTTCCGTGCACCCTGTAAAGCAATGAGTGAAGTTAAATGCGATGGCACATTAAAACATATTTAGGATTTCTTTGAATCGGAACTAAAAAAGAGAGGTAAAAAAAAAGGAAGAAGAAGAAGAAGAAGTAAGAAACCTTATTGATGCAACACAGATGATTTCGTCATTCTTTTCCAGGACAGCAGTATAAAAGCCGCTATAATTAACTCGGGTCACGTTCGACCTGGACACGAGAGACATTAAAAATACTTTGATTACGATTATGAAATTTACTTGTTAGTCTGCAGTATATTGCCATGATTTAAGGACTCCATTAAAGAGTTTCAAAAGAGGTTACCCCCGACTGTACACAATGCTTTGGACAATGTTGGCCCTTGTATGCCGGTCTATGGCTGACGAGAAACATTCGTTCATCACGAGCCACGCGACAGCAATCTTGGAGTTGCTTTCTACTCTCTTGTACTCATTGTTCGCATGGGAACCGATCTGATCTGTCCTTTGTAGTAATGTCCAAGAAAGGCCATCATGAAGATCATTTCTAACTCCAACCATATTCTGTAACCCTTCATATATCTATTGTGAAAGTTCAAAGTCATTTTTTCTTCAATATATTAATCACTTCCAACAAAATCATGGAGGGAAAATGGATAGCTTTCACAATTTAATTACAAATTTAATACCTTTCTGCAACTGCTTCCGCAGCACAAGGAAGCTGTTGAACTCATCAGGTCCAACTTTTCTCCTCCACACTTGCAATGATCTGTAATTTGGTTTTCAAGTTAAACGAAGCAGAAATGGCTATTAGAAGTGTGTGAAACTTAATAAGAAATCATGTTAAACAGGGAAACAAATCTTAAAATTTCCTCAAATTGAAGAATTGGGTTTAAATTACGTGCTACATACATTGTTTTTCACATTGGGCACACCTCTTTAAAAGGCCATCCCCACTGCCACAGTATTTGCAGACACAATATGGACACAACCAATCACCTGGGGGAATTGCCTGCAGTCCCAATTCCAAAAACATAAAGCGATTAGATACATACATAGATACACAC
>JBBYHO010000020.1:12821011-12837067 GCA_038382025.1 Adansonia gregorii
ATATGAATATGATCAAACGCTGTAATTTTAGTCTTATGTCTTCTTTTTATTATTTTTCTAAGGTTTCATACTCATGCAAGCAAGTTAACAAATACATATATTTGGATTTATATTTAATGAACTGACGATTTATATATACATTGTTGTTGTATTAGATAATATGATTTTATTAAAAAATTTTAAAAATATATAGATAATTTTATTTTTAAAGAGGTGACAGAATTTAATTCATTGACATTTTATAAATTTATACACCGTCAATACAGCAAATATAAACCCAATACATATATAACAAATGAAACATCAATCATAATTTAAATACAGTGAACATCCAACTATTAAATCAAGACAAAATTTCACAATCAAATTTATTTTCACCCTAACAACAAATTTATAGTTTTCAAAATCATCTAACTATAGATAAAAATTTACCCTATATTTGGATTAAAATTTTTCTATCCATATATATATGTATATATATATTGTTATGTTTATGAACATATTTACTTAGAAATTAACAAACAAACCAAGTTTTTTATCAGGTCTTATTTCCAAAAGGAAACTTATATCAAATTGATCTAATTAACTGAAGTTAAGTAAAAGAGAATTATATCATGACATTTTTTTTTTGGTACAATCATGAGATGATTTTTTGGTACATAATAATTTCAAGACAAAAAATTTATAGACCCAAAAATACGTTTGACTTGGGAAATACTAAATCCATGCATATATGGTAAAGACAACCCCTCCTTAAACCCCTACCTTTTATGAGGATGTTATAATATTTTTTAGGAGACAATTATTTATTGTTTAAAGCTTTATTAGATAGAGAACAAATTAAAAACAGCCTCAAAATTCAATTGTAGAAATTCAATATTGGAAAGAGCAATATACAAAAAAATAGATATATTGAACTCAAGATTTAACATAGTTGATTCATGAAAACAATATTAAAAAATGACATCTAACAGATCTGAAATTCGATAAAAAATTTTAGTCATAAAACTATAAAATCCTTTTAACATGGTCAGTTGCATAAGTACCTGTAAATTTTATTTTAATTTCAAAAGACAAAAGCAAAAGAGTATACCGATATATATGTGTTCTTTTCAATTGAATCCTTGCTCTAGATTTTGATTTGCATGTGATTCTCTTCAAATGTCTTCGTTCGATGATTAAACTTAAAAATCTGCAAAATTTTCAAACACTTTTACTTACAGTTAACATTAAACAAAAACAAAAAAATATTTCAAAATAAATGTCGATTAAAATTGACAAAAAAAAAGCCATAAAATAGTATGGATTCAAATATTTAGGAAGTATGGCTACCTTAGTAGAAAATTTGATTTAGGGTTTGGAAAGGTTATCACTTCTAAACCAATAACTGTGTAGTGAAGGCTAACACTAGGCAATAATGTTGCAGTGCATGCAATTGTGTCTTGCAAAGTGTTTGTCTTTGCGAAATGATTGAGAAATCGAAAATTTTTTTTCCTTTCTAATGTTTTCTTTTAAAATGATTTGCCGATTTTATAGAAAATATCGCCGCCTGTGTATGAGGCTTACAAAAAAGTAAATTGTATCATCCGTCGTCAGTGAAATTTTTAAAATTCAAAATTAGGGTTAGTACACATGCACTCTTAGGGTATATTTAAAAAATTAATTAAAAATAAGTAAAATATGTGTTAAATTTTTAATTTACTTGTAAAATTAAAAAAATCACTATTTATTAAAAAAAAGTATATATTGGTTATAATATGTATCATTTAACAATTTTCTCTTAATTTAGGGTACAACTATGAAAACTTTTACTAGTATGGAAGTAAATTAAATTATTTTTTGTTTTTATTCTAAATTATATATGAACAAATAAGTATTTAATATATTTATATTTGAAATACATGATATTGCCAGCTGGAATAATCAATTTTATTTTCCATATATAGAATTATCAATAAATAGGTTGCCATAATAGATTTTCCATAGATGGAAACCTAAAATTTTACCAGATAATTTTCATTGCAATAAGCATTGGTGTTTGGTGAAAACCATGTTATAATTTATTGTTAAAAGTCTATTGATAATCCCTTTATTATGGTCAAGGACATATTTTAGTCTTTGTAATAGTAAAGTTAATATATTAGTCTTTATATTTTAGAAATTGTAACAAATAAGAAAAAATTATTAATAGTGTTAAAAAATTATTTAAATATTGATAAAATACTGACATATAATATGATATAAAATTTTAAATTTTGTAAAAAAAATGACCCAAACCTCAGCCACAATCAAAACCTATTTCTGTATAAAATTTAAAATTTAAAATTTTATATCACATGACAGGTCAATATTTTATAAATAGTAAAATAATTTTTTTAAATATCATTAACTGTTTTTCCATATTTACTATAATTTTCAAAGTACAAAGATAAACATACTAAATTTAATAATACAATGATTAAAATGCTTCTTTTAATATAATACAAGGATCTGCTAATGGATTTTTATCTGTTTTTAGTTATGATGAATAAATTCTTTCACAATTTCTTTTTATTAGAAGAGTGGTTTTCCATTTGAAAATTTTTATCTATTATTTTTTTAAGTTGTAATGTTGAAAATAAAAATTATATATGATTTTTTATAAAATTATTGGAATAATAAAACTTGAATCACTTTGCTTGACGTGCTTAAAACATCGATTAATTAATCAAATTCAAAGTTATAAAGACATAAAGTAATGACTTAATCCAAACTTGAACTTGATTATCATGATATGCTTGTTAAAATGAAACATAAACTAATTTATCAAAAGTTAAAAAATGTAACTACCTCAACTAACTTAAAATAAATTGATTTAAAAAGATAATAACCCAAGCCAGTTCTATAATTGGTATATGTCAATTAAGATGAGCAATAAAATTAGTTTCAATAAAATTAATTCAAAATAATGATAATAGTGAGATTAATAATTTTAGTGGTGAGATTGAGTATTATATAATAAAATTAAAATAAATAGTGAAATATGTATTTCAATTTAACATTATGTTTAGATTGAAAGGAGGTAAGGAAAAAAAAAGAAAGTAAAGTAGGTAAGGAAACATGTTCTCTGTTTAGATATCATTTAATTGAAATGAAGGAAAGAAAGGAGAAGTAAACACCTCTCCTAAGGATGGCAAAATCCAATTTGTTTTATAGACTTTGATCGATTCATTTTGAATAGAGATGTTTTTTTATGAAGGTGAAGTAGAGCGAGATGGTTTTAAGTAAACACTTGTTTCGCACTGTACCGTCTAGTCTTTAAAGGTTACTATTTTACTAGTTAAAATATTTTATATATTACTTTATATTTTTAGTATATATTAGATATATATTCAAAAATCATATAAATACTACTATTTTATATATACTAAAGAATTATATATATATATATTAAAATTATGTTTATGAATAAATTATAATGTGTTTATAATATTAAATAAAAAATAATTAGTAAAAAAATATGATAGAGTAGCATGGAGTAGTTTGATGTAACTGACAATCATAAAGATAGATGTTTTTAATGTTCAAACAATAAGGGGCATGGATTAACAAGGCAATTTTTGCTGTACTCCCTTACCATCCTTTCGCTCATTTTCCCTTAAAAGCTGTATTTTTAATTACCAAAAATTTGGATAAAAAGTGAAGAAAGGAAAATAGTAAAAATTTTTAATTATAAAATAACTTTCTTACCCTTATTATTTATTATTTTTCAAAGAATATTTTTTTAATATCAGAATTTAATAATCGACGTAACATTTACCTTTCAAAATTATTTAAAATATTTTATTTTTAGACTATTCACATGATAAATAGAACATTTTATTCTAGGTAAAGGTATAATTGGAGCAACGTAATAAAATATATCATTTCCTTTATTTTTTTCATTATTTAATCAAATGGAATAAATTCCTTCTATTTCCCGTATTTGTTTTAGATATCGAAACAAGGGAAAAAAATATCCTTTCCTATATTTTAAAAACTTTTTTTCATTTTCATCTGATGCATAATTATTGTTAAGGATATTATATTAAAATTTATATATAATAAATAATTAAAAATTATACTTGCACTAAAAAATAAATAAAATTAAAATTAAAAAAAAAAGTGAAACGGCCAATAAACTCGTAGACTCTTTCCCTTCTAGTTAGACTGGAGGGGTCGATGAAATTTTAACCCATGCCGACAGTGTTGTTAAGTGAAGCCAATGCCATATAAATTTTATTGTATATTTGAATCTAAAATTTAATTTAATTAATTTATATATTTACTTAAAATAAATGATATCATTCGAATTTTAAAATATATATATATATATATGATCTTTTCTTTTATTTTTTCAAGTGCCCACATTGGCCTAAAATGGGTCAACCTAAAATGCTATAATTTGGAAAAAAAAAAAAAGGAAAAAAATCCAACATGAACCTGATTTAGCGGCGATTCAAAAATTTGCATTTTCTTTTCCATAAAATAAAAGGGCATGTTTGGTTGCTCTTCAAACATTAAAAATAGTATTGAGGCAAATTTGGGTGACGCCCAAACAGCCCTAAACAGTTAAGGCGCCAAGTAAAATCCCGGGAAATTTGAATTTTTTTTCTTTTTTTTAAAAACCCTTTACGTAGGCATTGCTTCTTCTCGAGAAAGAGAGAAGGGGATTGAGTTTTTATGGAAGATTTCAATTCTGAGGTATGGATAGATATTTTTTTAAACAGTTTCAAAATTTTCCAGTTCGTGGAAAATTTCATTTTCTGTTTGGTTCACAAGAAAATGTATGAAAATAAATGGGATACTGTTGTTATAGTAATAGCAACAAATTCCTCCCTTACTTCTGCTATTATAAAATTCCGAAGGTTATCTGTTTTTTTTCTGTAAAATTCAATTTTGTAACCCATCGTTTATTTATTTCTTATCGTAGATTTCGGATTCTTCATGCTCCATTCCTTCTGGTTAGTATTTCTTTCAAATTTGAAATTTTTAAGATTTATTTTCATTCAACAATGAGAAAATTTATAAATTTATTAGTATTATTATTATTATTTTAAATCAGAGCCTCCTGATAGAAGGAACTGGTTTTCAAGTTACAAATACGAATCTTTTGTCTTGGATACATGCGAAAATTTCGGAGGAATTTTTTCAGAAGAAAGTGAAAGCGACAAATATGAATTGGTAAATGGAAAAATTAATGGGGAAAAAGAAGAAAACTTTGATGGGTCTGGAGAAATTAGAAAAGCTGATGAACATGGGAACTTGAATTCTGAGGTAGCTTTTTTCCTTTTGAATTTCCGTTCTGGAATTTCTGGGCTAAGTTATGAGAGTTTGAGTTAGTGTAGAGCTCACCGTTTCTTATGCCTATTACTTTTCTAAAAATTTTTTTTGGGTAGGTTCAAGATTCCTTGCACTCCCTTTCAATCCTTTGTGGTAAGTGTCAATCTCCCTTTTTCCTTTTTTTTTTTTTTTGAGATTTTATAGTGTATAAAATTGTGTTTGGTGGCTAAGAAACTTTTAGGAAGGAAATTAAGACTAGGATTTGGATACAATGCTTAATTTAAGTCTGTAAATTGTAAAGAAAGAGTGAATTTTACTTTTTTGATCTAATTTTCATGCTCTTTCAGAGCCTCCTGATATCAGAAAATGGTTTTCGAGCTATGAATATGAGTCTCCATTGCTCGATACCAATGATGGTTTCAACAGTCATGTTTCCAAAGAAAGTGAATGTGAGAAAGATGAACTTGTCATTGGAGAAAGCATCAAAGATGAATTAGAGAAGTTGGGCCAATTTCAAGCAATAAAAAAAAGTTGCAAACAGGATGACTCTGACAAGATTTGCTCAACTAAATTGATCAAATGCAGTAGTTCTTTAGCAGATAGGAAGGATGAATCACACCCTCTCTTTTCTGGTTAGTATCACTTCTGAATCTTCCAGTTTCGCAAAGAACTTTATAGTTGTTTAACTAGGTAGAAAATCTTGGAGGAAAAAAAGCACATAGAACATCATCAAATAAGGTATGTGATTTTTTTTTGGATGAAATATTCGTTTTTGATATTTATGTTCAATCTATTTTCAGATATGGGCATAGTCTTATAGATATTTGACCTTTCAAATACATAGAAAAAAATAAAAATAAATGGAACACACTTGCATTGAACATATAACTATATTCAACACCCATGTCCGAATTATTATGTGAATACCTAATCCTAGGAAAAGAGTTATAATGTTTGTTTATGTTTCTTCTATCAGAACCTCCAGATATTGGAAATTGGTTCCCAGAATATGCGTACGAGTCTCCTGTCTTGGACACAAATGATGAGTTTAAAGATACTCTTTGTAAAGACACAGAATCTAGTGAGGACAAATTTGCTGTTGACGACAGAAAGAGAGAGAAACAAGATAATTTCAAGACAACAAGCACTAGATGTAGAGATGAAGGTGTTGTTTGTAAGATGTGCTCAATGGGGTCTGGGAAATATGACGGCCCCCTAAGACATGACGAGCTAGAAAATAAGTCTTTCATTAAGGTACTCTTTTCATCTCCATTCGTGCTTCTTTCTCTTTAGTTCTTCCTCCCCTTTCCCAGTTTGATCTCTTGAATTTTCTCAAATAGACATATGAAATTCTCTTCTAAGGCTTTAACAAAGGAATGGGTTATGAGTTCAGTTCTCATCTTCTTTATTTATATTTTCAAGTTGGTACTACAGGATTTCGATCGGGCTGGAGTCACATTTGAGAAGAATTTGGATCCAAACTTGGACTTCAAAGAGGAGCTAAGTGGCAGCATCAATTCAAACAAAGCTCTTGAAAGCTCAGGCTTAAATGGTGGAGATTCCCTATCTGAACTTGATGGAGCTGATTATCAATCGTTGGATATGAGCAGAAGTCGAAGCAAAAATGATAGGGAATCTTCGAAGAAGTTGATAGGCAGGGAAAGTAGCATCGAAAAGAGGTCAGAAATTAAAATCCGAACAGGCAAAGTTAATCTTGCATCACATAATCAGAGCCTGGAATTTGGTCAGGTTCATGGAGGTTATTTGAGAAAACCAATCCATGCAAGCAATGACAAAGAAAAGGTTGCAGAAGATGGTTTTGTTACTACAAGGACGAACAAGTTTAAAACAACAAATGATGAGAATTTTCTGACAGGACATGTAGAGATTCTGCTGGAGTGTTCAAGAAAAACATATGATGGTGGTGAAAAGGATTATAGTGTTATGAAAAGAAAGGTGCTGGCAGAAACAACTAATGTAAATGTTCAGCAATGTGAAGCGAAGGCAATGGAGATCTCTGGTAAATGGCGTTGTCCTCAGAAAAGCAAGCCGCCTCGCGGTCCTCCATTGAAGCAGCTTAGACTTGAGCAATGGATTCACAGGGTCTGACCGTGTGAAATGACATATATATTTGCGGAAATCTTGTTGAATGTGTAGGAAAAATCGACTTTCTATAATAATTTCCCAAACTCATTTGCACAAGGCTGGATTATACATAACATCTGAAATGCAAAAGCTTCGACTCTAATATCTTATACATTGAGGATTTTACTACTTTTATGCTTTTGGTAGATTGCTGATACTCTTGTTCCATTAATTGCCCTCCCTTGTTATTAATTGAAACAAGACTGCAGAGCATCTCCTTGATAGAATCCTAGTCACTGGCTAAAGGATCTCTTTGGGTCGCCATTGATGACCAAAGTGCGTTCACTGATGACGCTGACCTCTCAAGTTAATGGTAAAAAAGAACCGTCTTATTACCCTACACAAATTCTTCAGTTTTCAAATGAACATATTCTTAACAGGGTCCAATAGCAATAAAGAGCCCATGCTTTTTCTTTTTACAATTTGGACCTCCGATTAAAATGGGCCCATCAAAAGCCCTAGTCTCCAGTGTTTTCATCTAGTCAAGTAAAAGTGGAGTATTTAAGTTTCCCCGTTGTTTCTGTGCACTGCGGTATTTAAGTTTTCACGGTGGTGTTAAAAATCAGTTTTCATATTTTCATTTGTAATCGTAATTTTAATCACAGTAAAACCTCAGCCAGAAAGCCCAAAACCTATATATATATAAAGCAAGAAAATAAAGAAGAGACCGACACATCTTCTACTTCTCTCCGATCTGATCGCCAATCTCGAACTATATAGCTTCCATAAATATTAAATCCCAGTCCTAGCTAAAGAAAAGCAAAGCCAAAAACCACCAAAAAAAAATGGCAACTACAGACGAACGTCCTTCTGCCAAGAGGTGGCTTCCTCTCGAAGCTAACCCCGATGTCATGAACCAGGTGCTTTTTCATTTCCTTTTTTTTTTCTTTTGTAATGTTTGGTTCCCGAGAAAAGATCGGAAAATCAAATAAAAGAAAAATAAAAAAAAGTTTTCCATGGATTTTTTTTCTAAATTTGCGGCAATCGAATAGAGAGTTAGGGTTTTAGTTTTTTTTTAAAAAAAAAAAAAAGAAAATCGAATTTTTATATGTCATAAGCTATTTTATATTAATGGATTTTTATGAGTCTGTGCTGATGGTAATTTTTGTGTAAATTACTTGAAAATGATAATAATGATATTCTGCAGTTTCTTTGGGGTCTGGGTCTTCCAGAGGATGAGGCAGAGTGCTGCGATGTTTACGGCTTGGAGGATGAACTCTTAGCAATGGTCCCGCAGCCTGTTCTTGCTGTGCTTTTTCTTTTTCCAATAACTTCTCAGGTATCTTCAACTTTGAAAAAGTAGTTGGGCCATTTCTTCAAAATTAACTTATAATATACTCACAATACAATGTGTTATCTGTTTCTATGTTTGAATGTTTTCAGACTGAAGAAGAGAGAATGCAGCAGGATAATGAGAAAAGAGTAAGTGCTATGCTGTTTCTTTTATAATGTTATATCCTATTCTACCTCTTTCTGTTTTGCATCAAACTGTTGTCAAGATAAATCGGAAATATTTAGACCATAAAATAATCGTAATTTAAACTGTTCAAACTTGTACTTCTGTGCTACAATTCCAGAGATCATGATCTCTTCTTGGTGCAAAAGATCACTCGAATATAACAGATATTCCTTGCCGACCACTCATTTTATATTTTGTGTGGGTGGCATTAATAATTTTAAAGTACTCGATGGGTGAGACTAACTAGACTTTTGGATGATGGAGAGCATTGAATATTCGAGTAGCAGTGAAAAAGAGAAAACGAAAAGCTCTCTTAAGAGAATGCAAAATTTTCAGTTCAAAATTCTGTTGCCTTTTCTGACTTTTCTAAAGCTAAAAGAAAAGATTTTGTACTTATTAATGGTAACAGTAAAATGAAATTTCTGTAATGTTTCAGAACTATCTGTGATCTGATTAAAAAATTGTTTCTTCTTTTTGTTTTGGCTGTAGGATGCTAACAGTAAAGTTTATTTTATGAAACAAACTGTGGGAAATGCTTGTGGAACAATTGGGCTTCTTCATGGTGTTGGAAATATCACTTCAGAAATCAAACTTCGTAAGTTGGGTTTAATAATCACTATTTTTTGAAGAATAATGCTTATTTTCATGTTCATCTTAATAATGTCTAATAATTTGTACGTGTGTTAGTTTGTCACATGTCAGCTTGCATGCTGTCATGGGATGGAATAATCATTGTTTTGAAGAATGATAATTAAGAAATACGTTTTGTCCATGAGTAGACTTTTGTTATTTCTTTCTTTTTTCTTCTTAAAATGAGGAACTGAATTTCATTGTGATCTTCTTGAACAAAGTATGCAGAGTCAGATTCATGCTTTCTTTGAACGCTGAACTGAAGGGTATTAGGTAGTAATTAGCCTATTTGTGGAACACATCCAATAACTACTTTTTCCTTGTCTTTTTCAGAAGAGGGATCATTTTTAGATAGGTTCTTTAAATCTACTGCAACCATGGATCCATTGGAGGTTCTACTTCTTCTTCCTTCTGCCTCCCTGCATGCAGATCTGTGTGCGTTTGCCTGCATGTTTTTGTGATATCTCATTGCTTACTTAAAATTGTTGTATGCTTTCTACAGCGTGCTGCATTTATTGAGAAAGACGGAGAAATGGAAGTTGCTCATTCCGTCGCGGCTACTGCTGGTGAAACAGAGGTAAATCTATTTTAAGTAATTTCTTTTTCAACTTTATTTTCTCAGTGTAAAATTAGAACGTTTTGAAGTTCAGGTAATACAATCTGTGCAATATAGCATGTGGAGTTTTTTTTTTTTGAGCAATATGGTAGAGAAAGGCTGTGCTACTTTATTGATGAGTCTTTGTAGAACCGAGGGCTAATAATTTTTTTTTTTATCTAATCCCATTTGTTCTGTCTTACCCATTTTTCTTGACAGGCTTCTGAGAATGTGGACACGCACTTTATCTGTTTCACATGTGTTGATGGTACATACCCTTCCTCTCTCATTGCAAAATATGAAGAACCAAAAATGAAAGGAAAAGACAATTTCTATTGCTTTGATCCTAGATGCTTTTGAAATATCTTAAGTGTAGTTGTTTTTGGTGCTTTGATCTTATTTTTTTTCTTCTCATTAATGTAGGGGAACTTTATGAACTTGATGGAAGAAAGTCAGGACCAATATCCCATGGTGTTTCCTCGCCAACTACCTTGTTGCAGGTTTGTGTTGGAATCAAAAACTAAATATAATTTTCTTATGATTTTCCTTTTCATAAATATTTGGCAATCAAAAAGACATTTCGCAGGAAATATTTCAGTTTTTATTGAAAGAAAGTGGCTTGGTGTTTGTAGATTTATTATATTTTAGTAATTGACTGTTATGCATTGAGCAAGTTGAATGCGGAAGAAGCTTGCTCATCTGTATCTCTTTCGGCTTTAGAGTAGGGGGAGTTTCAAAATTTTCAATTGATAGAATAGGTTTTAGTTTGAAGCATCAGCTTCAGCTTTCAAAATCTATCTCAAACTCCCTCTGTGGGTTTTGCTCTTGTGTCTGTTTTTGCGTTTGTGGTTTTAGCTGAGTTGCTCAAAATGTTTTGGTATTAGGAGAGTGTTTCACCCTTGTGAATCGAACTAATTGCTATAATTTCCTCTTACAACAGGATGCAGCCAAAGTCATCAAGAGCATGATCCAGAAAAATCCCGAGTCACTCAACTTCAATGTCATTGCACTCTCTAAGAAGGTGGCAGGTGCATTTTAATTGTCAAGTATGTTCATCAATTTCCTTGGAACTGATTAGATTCTAAATGATAAGTCACCTTGTTATAGTCAGCATATATATATATATATATATATATATCCCTTTCATCATTCGCATATGGGCAGCTTTGCCCAAATATCTGTATCTGTTGCTGCATAGCGAACAATCTTATGCAATGATTTATTGTAGTAGGACCGTGCTTGTATGAGACTGCTTTTATGCGGTTTGTATAAGGCATTGCTGCTACCGTTGGCATGACTTGGATGATTAAAAAATTTCTTCAGTGTTGTCTACTATTCGACATACGTAAAAGTAAAATTTTCATGACGAACTTGAAGGGGATGGGGGTAAGCCGTAGCTGTCTAGTGATAGTTTGGGAGGATTGATTCTCATTCTCAGATACTTTTTTCTTCTCATTTCCTTTGGTTTTTACTTCATCTCATAAAATTTGTTGTTGCTCAAGTTTTCAGGGTAAAAAGTTTGTCATAGAATATTAATTTGCTCTTATATTCTAAGCTCTCAGTTAAACCTCCAACCAACAAATTTTCATCTAAATTTAAATCCATGTAGAAAAATTGAAATATTCCTCTACCTATGCTATTTTCGGTTCAGACCCAAGATTTATTTCAGTTGAAATGACCAATCCAAATATTAACAATCGTACAAATCAAATTAGCCCTCTAATTAGTTGGGTTGTTTCCGGTTTTTTGAGTTGAAAAGCAATGTGAAAGCATTTTTTTTTTTTCAATAAATGGCTTAAAAAATTCAGAGGGTTAGAAGAAAAGTTTGACATGTCAACGAATACAAAGTCAAATTTTCAATGTCGAAGCTATTTATTACTGATAAGATAGGCTAGGTAAAGCCGCTTCCAATCGCCACAAAGTCTCGACTGTCTTTCGAGAGCACTCGCGTGCGTCGTTGCTCCTTCAAGTTGACGTCCCCCTATTCTTCTCCGACCAGCTCTCTCTCTCTCTTTTTTCTTTTTTTAATGGATAAGCGTTTAATTCGTGTCATCGCTGAAAGACATGAGGTTTATATGTGAACATAATTATTCTAGAAATTTTGGAATGATTTAAGCAAATTAAATCGACTTTTCACTTGTTTTTAATGTTTATTGGGTTAAACCCTAACTTTCTCGCTTCTACTATTCTTTTATGAATTTAATTTCTCTACTTTTATTTATGAATAATTAGCAACTTAAGATTTTACTTTTTAACTTAAATGACATGAAATTTTAATGATTACTTGAATTATGTGGCACATTTTGATCTAAAAATACCATATTTATTTTAATTAAATAATTATTTTTTTGAAATATAATTTTTAATAAATTTTTATTAAAAATTTTTTGAAAAAAGTTCGGTTTAGAATATTACATTATGAACGAAAGATCATGCGGTCCAATTTAAAAGCAAAAAGTTAAAAGTTCTTTACCAATTGTTCTTAAATTAGATTTTTATAAAATCAAATTCATTAAAGTTAAGAGTAAAAGAACCAAAATCATATACTATTTATTTGTTCATTAAATTCGAAATTCAAGAGGAATTCTTTTGTATTTAAATTAAATTTAAAATAATCAAAACTTTTTTAATTACAGATTTTATGGTAAAAAACCCATACAATCTTTTATAAATTGTAGTTGAAAACAACTTTTCACCGACTAAGGAAAATAAAATATGGATTTATGGAAAGAAAAAGAAAATTAAAAAAATACAGACACTGGGCATAATTTGCATATACATATTGCATGTTGTGGGCCAATTATATACATATTAATACATCATAAATTATTAAACTTCATAATTTTATACATTACTTCTATATTTTATATTATCAAATTTTAATTGGACGTAACATAATGCTTTGGAGATAAGGAAACAGACGCGAAAAGGAAGAGGTTGTTGGCCAAAGCAGCTGGTGCTTGCTAGCTTTCTTATAGGCCAACAAGGCAAAGCCAGGCCAGGCTAAGCTAGTCTCGTTTGGATAAGGCAGCTTCAATTGGCTTTGGCTGCGGCACCACACGCAAACGTGCGTTGTGTAGCTGCAATTTGCTCGCCCTCTGTTGTCCCTCTTTAACCAATGTTAGCGCACTGCACCACAACGTCAACATCACAAACATATCATCTTTGATTTTTTTTTTTTTTGAAGCCCAGGTTCTTATCTTAATTCAATTGCTGCCACAATATAAGCCTTTTCGACAGCAAATATAAAGCTGTAATGTAACGATCCAAATCCCCAAACCAAGTAGAAACGCGGACACATTATTTGACTTTGGAATTATCTTTGACGGCAATAGGCATGATTTTCACATTTTTTATAAAATTATTATTCCTTGCATTTTATGCGAGAATCTCATCGATTAAAAGCTACCTTTTCCCATCAAAATTAAAAAAAATTAAAAAATTCGGAAAATTTGATGGGAATATCCACATTTTCCTTTTAGTATGTACCAATTCCAAACACCATGTGTTAATACCATTTTTATTAAAAAAAAATCCCATTCAATAAAACTTTAATGAAATAATAACATATCCTTTGTATACACAAAGCCATACAACTCTCAACATTTTTTTTTTTTTCATCTTCGTGTAAATTGGGAATGTCCGGATCCTTACTGGCGCTTACATTAATCCACTACCGCGTCCGCATTAACTGACTAATAACTGTTTGCCATGTGCACATGATCCAACTTGACACTTGACTTCGGCTCCTGAACCCATATCTAACCCGGCTTGGCCCACAGCTGGAGCTGAGGCAGCCACCTTTCTCCGCCTTTTCGGCGATCCGTTCTCTGAGCTGGAGGATGAAGACATAGATGGCTCCGGTGACGTTCTCTTTGAGGCTATCCTCACCGGGTCAGGCTCCCCAGAATTCACCCTCAATGGAAAATTCAACAAAGCCCTCGAGCCACGCATCCTGTAAGCTGCTCTATCATAAGCCAAAGCAGCATCCTCCGCTGTCTCGAAAGTACCCAACCAAACCCGAGCGCCATTCTTGGCCGGGTCCCTTATCTCAGCTGCGAACTTCCCCCACGGCTTTTGCCTAACTCCTCTATAATGCTTCCCTTTGGCCGGAACTGCCGTCTTCGCCGGCGTATCCACTTTTTTCACCGGTGTCTCAATCAAGATCTCTTGCGGTTCCTGTTTAATTGGCGGAAAATTCAAGGAAGAGTTATCAGATGGAGCCCAGCCCTCGGTTAAAGCATCTCGGAGATATCCGAAAACAAGCATGTCTTCAGAATCGTTTTCTTTAAGTGGGAGGTCACCCCAGGTTTCGGTAAAACAAGGGTATAAGCGGCTGAAACTTGAGCTCCTGCAAAACATGGGGGGAGGAGGAGCCATGGTACAATCAGCGGAAGTATTGAATTGAAAGTCCGATGATTCGCCGAGCAAGTGCAGCCGAATCGAGTCCAACATCGCTAAATCGGAATCATTGGCACTTGAACAAATTTCCATAACGAAAATTGTTAAATCTTTTTCCCAAACTGAAATTTCAAATTTCAGGTAAGTTACTAATTCGGGGGTTTGGGGTTTGTTTAAAGAATTAAAAAAAAAAAAAGAGAGAGAGAGAGAGAGGAAATCTGAGAAATTAGGAGTCTGAATCCTTGCGTGGCAAAGGGTAAGAGGGTTTATATACGGAAATTAGATACATGCATTTGGAAAGGCGCATTTTTTCGGTTTAGATTTTTATTTTAAATAATAATGGTGGGGGTTTTATTTTTTATTTGTTTTGTGGTTAATACTAATACTTTAAAGGAGACGAGTTTCTTTGAAAGTTTATTTTAGACACGTGATAAATAATTTGGCATTTGTTTCCAAAATTGACAGGTGCTGACGTCATCCAGTTGACGGCAGCAAATTGTTGCTTGTCAATTTGCAATGCCTTGTTGCCCACTTGTTCTTTCTAGTTGTTCGGCTGATAATCGCCGAGTAATATATAATTTCATTGAAATTTCAATTTCTTCCCCATTTTTTCTTTTAATTTTCAAATAGTTTTTTCGCTCTTTCGTTTTCAGTCTTTTGTTTGTAAGTGTAACGATTTTTCTTTTCTTCTCTGCTCTAAGTTAATATAGACAACCGTTATATTTCACATTGGAATGTTGATTTTATACTTTTCTTTTTGTTGTCTTTGCTTTAAGTTAATGGAAAACCATTATATTTCACATTGGAAATATGTTGATATTTTTTTACTTGATAATATTAAATATAATTTGATTATATAATATATAATATAATATAAATATATAAATATTTTAAAATTTATATAATATAAATTATTAATATAATAAATTTATATAAATATAAAATATTTTAAATATAATTATAATATTATAAAATATATAAATATTAATAATATATAAATGTCATATCAGAATAATATAAAAATTATTAAATGATAAATTACAAAACGAAAATCAACCAATTTTTAAGTTTAAAAAAAATTAAGATTAAGTAACTTAGAGTTTATTCCAATAACTTGCAAGCAGTTGTAATTTACACTTATCATTTATTCCTTTCATTAAAAATTAATAAATGAAACGTATTATTTTTTTAATAAAGAAGATAATAAAAGGAAATATTATTATAATTTACAACGTAGGGAAATAACGAGAAACAACAAATAATAAGAGCCGGGGAGGAAGAATCGGCAAGGCAATGAAGAGAAAAAAGACAAGACAAGATTGAGACTTGACATTGCTTGTCCAAAACGGATGCATTGGTCTTAGACAAAACATGTACGAAAAATTATTAATAAAAATATTATGATAATAATATTAATAACCTTTGGATTGGATAAGTCTGGCGTAAAGTCAATAGTTCATTAAAGATATTATTGGATGGACCCACCATTCCTCCATCAGCGCTTCCGCTTTATTTCTTTGTTTCT
>JBBYHO010000020.1:12902809-12923162 GCA_038382025.1 Adansonia gregorii
AAGATCTTGATTCTTTTCCAAAATAGAGAAAGAATTACGCAACCACTAATTTTGCGTCAAACAATATTTGGTGCATCAGGGTCATAAAATCCCTCAAGAGAATTTTTTATCTAATTATATTAATATTTATAAAAACAAATAGTTTTCTTATTAAGTCATATTCTTACAATTACTTAAAATTATTTAATTTTAATTAACTAATTAAAATTTAAAATTATATAAAATTCATCGAAAATAATACATAAATTCTTCTCTTATACATGTTGACTTTTACATATTTGTTTGTTGTGCTTGATTGATTTATCACTAGAACGGAAAGAAAAGAACTGTAAACAAACAAAAATGCTTTATCCACCTCTAAGACAGGCACTTTGCCTTCCCTTTATAAAGAATAAGATCCGGTAAAGGTTGTTTGACTTGATAGACTTGATAAAAATATTTAAATTTAATTATATATATAAATTAATAAAAATATAATATTTTATATTTTTTAAATAATAAAAGAGGTTTACGGATTAAAATAGGATTGAGCATGACTCAATTTGATTATGAATGAATTTAATAATAAAATAATTTTTTATTTATCTAAATAAATTTATTATTAAAATAAATAAAAAATAAAATTTATCATTTTTAGATTAATAATCGAAACCTTTCGTCTCATTCGTTTTGGTTGGATAATCATATTACTTACCTAAAATTTTTTTTATTGAAAAAAAATGGAGAGACAACTTGATAAATTAAAAAACTATTGTTAAAAAGGGAAAAATAAAATAAAATATAGGAATAGAGTAGACATGGACTAATCTTGAACTCAACTCCCCACACCAAACGCGTGATTACGTCACACCAACTTTGACCATATCAACGGCAAACGTCATGTGTCACAATAAACTCCGCGAAGCACTAGATCACTACATTTCCTCTCTGCAATAAAAACACGATATATGGATGTTGGTTATCCTTCTTCCTCTCTGCCATGTGCTGACACAGTCAGTGGGAGGAGCCAAATAAGAAGAGAAAAGAAAAAGAAAAAAGGGATTTGTTTTTGGTTCAAAAGCACCTAATCCACATGCGGTTCGGACCTGGATCCTCAAAGATCCGATTCGCATCTATCTCTTTACTTTCCCGTCCGATCTGATCCAAAACGAACTTACCCGGCCGTGAAAAATGACGCGTCGCTGCTCGCATTGCGGCCACCACGGGCACAACTCTCGGACCTGCCCGAACCGAGGGGTCAAGCTTTTCGGAGTCCGGTTGACTGACGGGTCGATTCGGAAGAGCGCCAGTATGGGTAACTTGAGCCAATACTCCGGGTCGAATTCTGGCGCGCATAACGGGAATGTGTGGGGTTCGCCCGGTGAGGGTCCAGATCACGCCGACGGCTATGCTTCTGAGGATATCGTCCCCGGGTCGTCTTCGAGTCGTGAAAGGAAAAAAGGTTTCATTTTTTGAAGGATTAATCTTATTTCTCTTAATTTTATTTGCTTTATCGTTTTAAGTTTTTATTTATTGGATGATTAGTGTAAGACTATAAGTGATAAAAGAAAACGTTCCAAATGCTCAAGTGTTTGCTTTGGCTTTAAATTTCATTTATTTATTTTTTGCGCACAGTGATCACGCAGGCTCTATGCCAAATTTTCGTGTGTATTTTTTTTTGAACTTTTATGTTTCTTTTGTTAAATCGTTTATCGATTTAAAGTAAAGTTGTGTTCTTTCAGGGCAGTTTGAAATTTTAATTTATAGTTAGTAGTTCATTTTCTTTTTTGTTACAGTAAGGTGGGTTGTTGAATAATTAAAAAATGAGTCTATAAGGCCTTTAGTAATGATGTAGAATATCTAAAGATAAATGAAAATGGTGGATAAAGAAATAAGACAAGCAGGGGATGCGTATTTTAGGGATGTTAAGGATATTAATCCTTCTTTTTTATTATTATTTATACTATGACATGAAATTTATTGGGTTAAGAATGACTATCAAATGATAGCACTGAGTTTTGGAGGTAATAAAATAGGTTTCTTCCTGTGCCTGGCGGTGTCTATATGGTTCTAGTTTGGATAATCCTCTAAAAGCTTGATCATAGACATTGGAAATGAGAAGTCTGGAAGGCGTTGAATAATGGTATACTTACATGGTATGGTAATGGCTAAGTGACTACTTTCTTGTCAATGATTTGTCGAAGCAATAGGTCATAGCACATTGGTGTACTTTCTGCAATTCTTGAATCTGAGTTATATGTTTTGCAGGTGTTCCTTGGACAGAAGAGGAGCATAGAATGTTTCTTCTTGGTCTGCAGAAGCTTGGTAAAGGAGATTGGCGTGGAATCTCACGCAATTATGTTATATCAAGGACTCCTACTCAAGTAGCTAGCCATGCTCAGAAATATTTCATCAGGCAGTCCAACAATTCTAGGAGAAAAAGACGTTCTAGCCTCTTTGATATCGTGGCAGATGAAGTTAATACCCTTCTCTCTATGATGATGCCTCAATTATCATATCTTACTTTGACTTGATGGTTTTTGGTTGACTATTTTTAACCTCTAACTAATTTTAACCATTTAGCAATTAATACTGTAGATATGAGTAGGAAGGTCATACCCTTGAGATTTCTGTTATTTGCCTGTGAAGATTTTGCTTCTTTGTTCTTGGAATTTTATCATTAGTTCACTCACTCCGTCTAAATAACTTGCATCAAAAGGGGAAGCTGCAGGTATTTTGGTGTGTTTGCGTATAGTTATTTTAGCTTAGTTCTTTTAGAGATAAGAGGTTTATTCCAATTTACTCGATGCCCATATTATTATTCTTCAGTGGCTTCATTTTTATGGATGCATTATAATTGCACCGATTGCTGGTATACATTGTGTAACCATCCCATTTGACTCTTTTTCTAGTTATCTAAGAGATCTTTTTCTTCTTTATTTCTTGCAGTTAGCTGACACTCCAATGGTATCACAGGATTTGTTTTCTGCAAATCATCCACAAGCTGAAACACAGAGCAATGACCAGTTGCCTATTCCTCCTCCATTGGACGAAGACGATGAATCAATGGATTCCAACAACTCCAATGACGGGGAAACCATTTCTTCAAAGTTGGAGAGCTCGCAACCCAGTTACCCAGTGGTATATCCTGCTTACTTTCCGCCATTCTTTCCATTTTCGTTTCCCTATTGGATGGTTCATAGCACAGAACCAACCAAGAAGGACATGCATGAAGTGGTCAAGCCAACAGCAATACTTTCGAAGAGCCCGATCAATGTTGATGAGCTGGTGGGCATATCAAAATTGAGTTTGAGGGAACCTATTGGTGATAGTGTAAAACTTGGTGGTTCATCTAGGCAGTCTGCTTTCCGTGTCAATCCTGCTTCTGGTAATTCAAGCATGGATTCAAGTGGGAACGCAATCCCTGCGGTTTAAGGTCAACTTTATCTGAAATTAATGTCTTAGGTTAGCTCAGGGTTTACGAGCAGTACAGGTTATTGTTAATAGAAGACTAATAATTTGCTATGGTTTGGTTTAGTTATGTATTTCTTTTTGTGTGTTCGACTCAATAAGTTTGTTTTTCCATTTTCAGTAACTTAATCCAATGCTTAGCATTAGGTTGTAGCATCATGTTAGAAATTATTTGAATCTTTTAACAGTTTGTCTGCCATGATTTGCTTCAACTATTATATTTATGTATTTATATACATATTGGTATTTGAGATTGTCAGGATTGAACTTTGGTTATTGAAATCAAGAATCTTGAATTGGTTGAGGTAGTCAACGTTAAAAGATGACATTTAACATGTTTGAGATATAAATTTTAGCGTTTATAATTTCTGATCATTATGTTGTGCAACCAGGACTACATTCCTTGTATTCCATTCCTTACTCATTATAAGTATGCACTCAGCAGTGAGCAGCAAATGGAACCGACTGGGAATCTATGCTCCTTTTTTCTGCCTTATAATTCACTCTCAGCCCCCTATCTCTCCATTTCTATCTGGTTGCCAAGGATGAGCTCCGCGTCTCTCCCTTCATTCCCTGCGTGTTTCCAAATGAATATACTTTCCCATGCTCTCTGGCCTGCAATTTAAAAATCACATCACAAACAGCAATTGCCCATGTCTATGTGCAACGCATTGAAAGAAACCAGATGTGCAGATATGGAGATGGATATTAATCCTGCTGCTGTTACCAAGAAGAGGCTTCCAAGTGTAAATTCTTCAGAAAAGTTGTTGAAGGGTGATGATGGCACTAGGCCATCGCACACGCACTGGAAGTCGATTTTCTCGGGTTTTTTTATCGCCTCGTGGTCTTGTTTGTTGCGGATCTGCAGTTTAGTCCATGAAAATGGATGAGACGGAGACCCGAAGGGCTCTTGACGCCCATAGGACTGATAGCGTACCCAATCAAGTAGTCTTGAAAGACCCATCAAAGCCCAACCCTCTAGAGAGAAACCAAGCAATTTCCGGAGTCCAGGCAGAAAATCATCATCGAAAACGGCAAAAAAAAAAAACTCTGAATCCCCACCCCTCAAGGGAAAGAAAAGACTATCCATAATCAGTCATTGCGCCAAATTTCACATATCTTTCTTTGTTGACCTGTCGGCATCAAGGGGGGCATCAAGCTAGGAGATTCACAGCTGGCTTGATAACTGCTTGGATAGCTTTCACCCGAGTTGCTAGTGTCTGCTGCTACCAAAGATGTCAGATCATTTTGGTGCAAGCACCCTTTGTAGCTCGTTGGTGATCCGTTGCAAGGGACTAAAATACATTACAAAATTTATAAAATTTTAAAAAAATTAAATATTATCAATAATTATTTTTAAAAATAAAAATTATTTTTAAAATTTTTTTAAAAAAATTATTTTAACAATCATATTCTAAAAATATATATAAAAAATTTAAAAATAAAATTTATGTCTAATATTATTTTTTATAGTTTTTTTTAAAAAATTTTTATTTTATAGTAATAAGCACTCCCCCTAAACCTTGAATGCTTGAGTCTGACTCGTAACTTCTACCTGGAATCAGCAGCAGCAGAAGCCACCTACCACCAAACTATCACTTTGAACTTAATATAAATAATACTGTGACTCACATGAGAGAGGTAGAGCGGAGTGAACACCATCAAGGTTGATGAACCGGTTACCACTTGCCAGTCCTTCTATTAGGTAGGAAATAAAGAAATGAACAAGGAAAGAAAATCTTCTTTAATTTATTAATGGTCGACATCATAAAATAAAATATTTGCCATATTTGTAACTCAATCATTGCATTAAAATATTTTTCTTCCTTTGTCTCTATCCTTTCTACCAAATAGGAAGTCACCTTCCTTACTAGAACTTTCACTTTGCTTAGTTTTTGTCACACTCATAAAAAACAAAGAAATCATTGATAATTGTTGAGGATCTTCTCATCAATAATATTATAAAAAAAATTAATTAATTTTTTGTAGGATTGGCTTCCATTGTAAATTTTTAAATGATAATAAATATAAAACTTTAAATTAGTTGCTCTTATGATTTGATAGCTACGCAATAGATGAAAGCATTTAAAAATCAACAACGTTTTTCTTATTTTTAAATAACTTATTTTATTCGCCAAACAAAGTCTGAAATATCAGCTGCCGAATTGATAAAAACAAATTGACTGCCGGCATTAGTTTAAGTAAAAAGTTTCAATTTTAATTCAATTTCAAGATTTAAACTATATAAAATAAAATATATATATAATTGATATTTGACTAATAAAAAATTTTCTGAACTATTTTTTTTCAGCTTTCAATGTTATAAATAAAAAAGAAATATAGAGTAATATATTTGTTAAACATTTAAATAAATTTTAAGTAATAAAAGTAAAAAGTTTTTTCTTTTTGTTTTCCTTCAATGAATCATTTTCCTTTTACGGTAAAGTCATAAAAGGTCTTTTGCCCCTTTTATAAATCGTAAAGAAGAGAAGGAAAAGTAATCCTTTTCTTTTTGTATAATAGCGTAAAAGGTGACATGATGTTTGAAAAGGACAATGATACGACGCGTCAAGATTTGTTCAATCAGTTTATCTTTATAATAAATAAATATATATATATATTTATATCCTATGTGGCTGTTCCTATTTTGCTTGCTCTTTTTCTCAGTATCAAAATATAATTTCTCCGGTTTTTTTTTTTTAAATTGTTCTTTGTGAGATTTCAATTTGAATCGAGGAAAAAAATGGAGGCGCTGGATTACCTAGCTGAGGAGAGGAGTAAGGCGGAATTCGATGTGGAAGAGATGAAGATTGTTTGGGCTGGTTCTCGTCATGCCTATGAAATCACCGATCGTGTTGCTCGTCTCGTCGCTAGCGATCCGGTGATTTAGTTTTTTTTTTTTTTTCATTTTTTTAAAATTTATGTCTCTTTTTTTTCCTTTGATTTCTTGTTACCTAAAATATGGTTCAGAAAACTATTTTTTAAATGATTTTGGTTATTATAACTTGAAATTATGGAGTTTATTTTTTTAAAAAAATTCCGTACGGATTTTAATTACATTCACTTTTAGTGTTAAATGATATGTTTTTTTTTCTTTCTTTTCGTTAGATTAATATCTTTGGATTTTCCTCGTTGTTTGGTTTCGAGGAAATTATTGGAAGGAACTGGAATTCTAATTCAAATTTCCACAACAGATATTCTAATGTTAGAAGTATATTACATGTATTGTTCATTGCCCGTGATTCGTTTAATTTCTGAGCTAATTGTCCTTCTGTTTGTTCCCTGAGTTCATGTGGGGAAATAAAAAGCTAAATTTGGACTTTGGTTTAGCGTTGTTAATTGGCTTGACAAGATATTGTTTACAATAATCTCTTATAGTATCATTCTTTTTTACTGTTTGTTTCTCACCAAAGCGTTGGAAGAAATCTAATTTTTGTTTGCTGTCTTAAATTAAGTATTCTGTTTTTGCCTATGCCTCTGATCTTCTTACCTTAATTCTCTCTTTTAATTTCAAAGATTTCTAATTTTCCCCTTCAGTGGCCCAGAGGATTAGAGTCACTTTTCATTTTGGCATTTTATCGTTATTCTTTAACAATCTTGTTGCTATTGTTTCAAGGTCTTTCGAAAGGATAACAGAACTATGCTATCTAGGAAGGACTTGTTTAAAGATACTTTAAGAAAATCTGCTCACGCATGGAAACGGATAAATGAACTTCGTCTCTCTGGTTTGTTTTCAACTGGGTTTCTTTTCTCCTTCTAAAATGAATTTTGACTTATAGATCTATTTAATATTAAGATCTTTTTATAACAGAAGAAGAGGCCAATATATTAAGGTTTTATGTAGATCAGCCTTCTTTCGCAGATCTTCATTGGGTAAGTTCTATTTTTCTTTTCTCCTGTTTCTAAGCTTCGCAAGTACTGTGTATGCCACTAATATGCTAAGCAATATCTAAATGTTTAGAGAATGCGGTATACCTTAGTTGACTTCATTAGTTCTCTAAATTCAATATAAAATGATGGTCTCTTTTGTGCTTATTTCTGGATTTGAAATACTAATAATGGTTTTGAAGTGTTTATTTAACCTCCTAATGTATATTTTCTTGATAGGGAATGTTTTTACCTGCTATTAAAGGACAAGGAACTGAGGAGCAGCAAGAGAAGTGGCTGCCAATGGCATATAAGATGCAAATAATTGGATGCTATGCACAAACTGAACTTGGTCATGGGTCCAATGTCCAAGGGCTTGAGACTACTGCAACATTTGATCCTCAGACTGATGAATTTGTCATTCATAGTCCCACATTGACTTCAAGCAAAGTGCGTAAAAGGGTTAAAAACCCTTTAACTACTTCTTTCTTTGACATTGATTAGTTACCTCATTATAAGCGACATATCATGAGAGGTTCTTGTCATTCTCAATGCTTTTTGGCTAAGACACCCTCAAGTCCTGTCTCCTCCTTTTCTTGTGTGTAAATGTAGTTTTCTTATAGGTGCTTTATATCCTTTAACTTAACACAATTTAATGGGGTTTTTTTGTCATTAATAGTGGTGGCCTGGTGGATTGGGTAAAGTGTCCACCCATGCTGTGGTTTATGCTCGTCTTATAACGGATGGACAGGACCATGGAGTGCATGGTAAGTGCCAAATACATCATTTTGGCCATTTAGCTGGTATTGCAGATATTAATTCAGAAATTCCTTTTTTCAGGTTTTATTGTCCAGCTGCGTAGTTTGGATGATCACTCACCTCTTCCAGGCATAACAGTTGGTGATATTGGAATGAAATTTGGAAGTGGGGCATATAACAGCATGGACAATGGTGTTCTGAGATTTGATCATGTGCGCATTCCAAGGAATCAAATGCTAATGCGGTTTGTTCTCTAACCATGTCCCTCTAAGTCTTTCTCTCTTTAGTTGGCTGCTTTTTTCTGTAGGCTAATATTCTCCTGTCATTGGATGTTTCCTTGTTTTCCGTTTGTGGAGGGAATTTAAGGTAACCAGTAAGTTTAGATCTGCACGGTAGGAATTATCTTCTGAATAAGTCTTTCGTGGAGTATTTCTATTGAGCAGTTGTCTTGAGTGAAGTTAGAAAGATGCAAAAGTTAGTGCTATTTTACTTGACCCTAGAGAAGTTTTAGACTGCTCAGAAGTCTAAAATTTATAAATGTCTTTCTTTAACAGAAGAAAACCACCTTAAAAGAAGCCAATCTGAGTTAAGTGTCACTCCTACAGCATGATTTTCATGGATAAACAAGTTGACTGTTCTGAAATTTGCTTTTTTTTCTTTTTTCTTCTCCAAATATTTCAGTCTTTCACAGGTTACAAGAGAAGGGAAATTTATGCAATCTGATGTTCCTCGCCAGCTGGTTTATGGTACCATGGTCTATGTCAGGCAAGCAATTGTATCCGATGCTTCTAGAGCTTTATCAAGAGCAGTTTGTATTGCAACAAGATACAGTGCTGTTCGTAGACAATTTGGTTCACAGAATGGTGGTCCCGAGACCCAGGTACTATCATCTTTTGGATCTTATACAATGTATACATCTTGTTTCAAGTGTGGATTGCTATATACGGTTACCTTTTATGACTACTTCTAATGGCTTTTTCTTTCCCATAGAAACTTTTAAAATAATTGTGTTGAATAGTCTGTGATTTGCTGCTGCTGAATTTTCTGAATTAATTTTACATGTTCTGAAGGATGATGCATCTGATGCTTTTATATTTTTTTTAATTTATTTCAGGTGATTAACTATAAAACTCAGCAAAGCAGACTCTTTCCTTTGCTTGCTTCTGCCTTTGCTTTCAGATTTGTTGGTGAGTGGCTGAAATGGCTATACGCTGATGTGTCCCAAAGATTGCAAGCCAATGATTTCTCCACGTTACCTGAGGCTCATGCATGTACTGCAGGGTTAAAATCTATTACCACTTCTGCAACTGCGGTATGTCACATTTTCTAATTTTCTTCATTGTTCCTTCTTGTAAATATATTGATTATTTTGCTGTAGCTTACTATATTTTGGTTGACCAGTTATTTTGTACAGTGTTGCTTGTATCACCATATCATGGCATAAATGGTCTCTCTTTGCTTCAAAAATTTTGGCATTCATTAGTCATTACAAATTAACATTTAATAACCCCTTAGTTTTTTTCTTTTTCTTTTCTTTTTTTATGCTTTTAGCTTGACTAAAATATTATGGTTGCAGGACGGGATTGAAGAATGCCGAAAATTATGCGGTGGTCATGGTTATCTTTCTAGCAGTGGGCTCCCTGAGTTATTTGCAGTTTTTATACCTACCTGTACTTATGAAGGAGACAATATTGTGCTGCTTTTACAGGTATGTCAAATGAGAAATAGTATCACTTTTATTTTCATGACGTTTGATCATTATCCTTTTGTTCTTTAGATGGTAGGGGATGAATTCTAATCTTTTAATGGAGACTTAGTCTGAGTATAGAGTAGTATGTCTTGCTATCTGTTTTGAGAATCTTTGACTTTGATTTCATATTAGCTAGTACTCCTGATGTTTCTTTGAATCTTACAAAAATTTGATGAATCTACAACAAAGAACATGAAAGTGATATCACAATTGAAAATAGGGAACCAATCTAAAATGCTTAGATGTTGTGTTCATAATGATCTGGGGTGCCGTCTATTGACAGTGTAAGCGTAAATGTTTCTGTAGGTTGCAAAGTTTCTAATTAAGACCGTTTCCCAGCTGGGGCCTGGAAAGAAGCCTGTTGGAACAACAGCTTACATGGGACGAGCAGAACACCTCATGCAATGCTGTTGTGAAGTTGAAAGGGGTATCTGTTATACGTTTTTTCTTCTCTTGATTTACAACTTATATTTGCTTTTCAAATTTTCATGTCTTGGAAGATAGGAAATTGTCTTATTTCAGTTCTATTTAAAAACTATTGCCAAGTTATACAGTGCAGTACATGGTGCTAAACTTCCATGCAGGTTGTGCTTATTGACAAATTATTATTGGTTTCGGTAAATCACAATATAATTATTTCATTCCTTATGTTGGCTCGCAGCTGAGGATTGGCTAAAGCCTAGTTTAATGTTGGAGGCATTTGAAGCAAGGGCCACTAGGATGTCTGTTGCCTGTGCAAAAAGCCTTAGCAAATTTTCAAATCCCGAAGCGGGTATTTTTTCTCTACCTTGATTGAGGAATAAACATTCTTGTCAGTATTTTCTTTTGACGTATTACTCAACCTGTTAACTCTTGCATTGTCCAACAGTAGATGGTCATGCTTTCTATTCTCACCATAAAATTTGGCATGCTCTTGAGTACTATAGTATAAAACTTTGGATGAATTTTCAATGAACATTTTGTTATGATAGTAAACAAATAGGTTCAATTCAATGCTATAAGGTCAAGTTTCTGCTGGAACCTCTCAGTTGAAGTGGTTGATGTCCATAAGCTTGATGTGCTTCCACATTTTCTTTGTTTTTCTTCAGGTTTTGCTGAACTCTCAGCTGATTTGGTTGAGGCTGCAGTTGCTCATTGTCAGACAATTGTCGTTTCCAAGTAAGCTACTCCAGTCTTATCCAGCCAGAAGGTTGAGGACGCAAAATTAATAATTAATGGGGTTTCCTATTCTGGTCCTCTGCGCTAGGCCATATGAAATTATCGGCTTTTTGGATGGAAGTAGCCAAACTGTAACCGCAATAAAATTTTAAATTTCATGGCAATTTTTTAAGGAATTGGCTGCGGAAGTTGAATGCCAATGCCTGGGATCGACTTATTCTTGGCTGCTTCTTTTGTTTCCTTGAAAGTTTTGTGAGAACTTTTTTTTTTTCTTTTTTTTATCAGGTTCATTGAGAAACTGCAACAGGACATTCCAGGAAAGGGTGTAAAAAGACAGTTGGAGATCCTCTGTAATGTATATGCCTTGTATCTTTTACACAAACATCTTGGTGATTTCGTCGCCACGGGCTGCATTACCCCTAAGCAAGGTGCACTAGCAAATGAACAACTAAGATTATTGTACTCCCAGGTTTGTTTAAATAATCCGATTTAGTTAATATGGTGCTCAGCTTGAAAGGCTGCTGCAATCCTACCGGCTCCAATCTCATTTTTCTCCCCTCAGGTCCGTCCGAATGCTATTGCCCTTGTTGATGCATTCAATTACACTGACCACTACCTTGGCTCGGTTCTGGGTCGCTACGACGGTAATGTGTATCAGAAACTCTATGAGGAAGCATGGAAGGATCCTTTGAATGATACCGTTGTACCAGATGATTACCAAGAGTATATTCGGCCAATATTGAAGCAACATATTCGTACTGCAAGACTCTGAAAGAACAATATTCGAATACCATGCTTGACCATCCGGAAGAGGAAAGTCAGGTTCACCGGTCATCTACCCAATTATCTAGGATCTCTTATTAGCTTATGGCTGATTAGATATTGACTTCAATTCGTATGTAGTGTAATAAAATTAAGGATATATTCCTCGCTCATGTGCGTAATTACTCTAATCGGACAATATCTATATATGTGTTTAATATATCCAGAAAGAACTTCCAAGTAAGTAATTTCCATAAGCTGTCAATAATTTGTCTAAATGATTCCATTTTCTTTTTGCGGTGCAAACAACTTCATAAACAAAACGATGCACTCCTGCAACAGCTTGCTTGAAAATAATTGCTCGAGTTTTTTTTTGGTTAGTCGTGGAAATATAAATGCAACAAAGATTATTAAATGTATAAAATCTTAAAACGAATATGATATGTATATTGAATGACGTATTAATTTTGTTTAAATGTGTTGTATTGTATTTATTATATTATTTTTATTAAATATTAGGTAGTATTATGTTTTTATATTATATTTAAAATTATCCGGTTTAATTGGTAAAAGAAGCATCAAGAATAATAATGAAAAAAAGAATATTAATGACGCAACAGAGATTCATGGTTTACATTCAATTACGATACAAATCAAAGAAAAAATAATTCTAGTTCAGCTAGTCTTTTTCTGCTTAAGCATATGAACACAGAGTCATCAGCACCAGTTGATATAGCGAGAATCATCTAATTTATCTCGTAAAATATATTTTCTATTTTTTTGATTTTATTTTTAAGGGTAATTATTTTTCGATGTTCATGAATTTCCATGTGTCTATAACAATTTCTACAGCAACGATTGAGTGGAAAAATGCCAGTTGAGGACCAACTCAACTTAGATTTTCAATTCCATTTCAGCAATAATTTACTAAATGCATTTTCTTTAACCAAGGAGTCAAATTTCCCAGTCCCTAAGCGTCAATTTTACTTCTATACAAAGCCCCTTCGTTTCCTCTTTATTTAATAACTTTACACAACTCAAAAAAAGTAAAAACTCTAAATTCTTCGGCAACATTTTGATTTTTCCAGTCAACTTTTCCGCTCACAATCTTGTTTTTTCAATCCCCATAGTAGGAACATGGCTGGAATTGGTACTCTTGTAGACCTCTTGCTTTTCTACACTCTAGAGAGAGTCCTTTTCAATAGAATGGTGGGCTCAATGGGCAAAAACCCCCAACGGGTTAAGACAGCAATGGCCCTCTGGCTCATGCTAGAAGAAATAGGTTACCATGAGTTGATTCGTTTGATCCATTCCTACGATGACAATATCATCGAGGCTCTCTTCAACGAGGCATTACAATGCCTAGAGTTCATACAACCTAATGCTTCACCACCAACCGAAGCAGATGTTGATAGTCCTGTTTTTCTAGGCCTTTTCGATGAGCCGATGAATTTCAGGTTCTTTTACTACAATCGCGAGTTTATGTACAAGCGTCACGTGCACATTATGGAGACTGTTTGTGACAAAATATTCGGCGAAAATGCTGCCATTGAAGTTGATGAGTCTGGCATGAAGCCGATGGCTAGACCTCTTGCTGAGGGATCTACTTCTTCACAGGTGTCTGGTGAATCTAACCTAAACCTGCCACTGAGTCAAGGCAGCGAGACACCAAAACTGTCGAATTTGAATCCTGGTGCTAATGAGTTTCATCCTGGACAAACACCCGAATATACAAGAACAATGTTTCTAACATTCTCCAAAGGTCACCCTTTAAGCCGGGAAGAAATCTTTCACTTCTTTACCTCGTACGTGGTTAAACGTATTTTCAAGCTCTCCTCTTTGTTCTATGCATGTTCAAGTTAACTAGTTTTAGATGTAATGAATGTTATGGTCTGGTTTTGCATTGCTTTGCAGGAACTGGGGAGAAGTGGTGCAAGATGTTGTGATTGAACACACTCACCCAGGGCAAGAACCTCAGTTCGGACGTATCGTTTTCACTACTTCACTTGTGATACCGATGGTCCTGAATGGGCAAGCGAAAGCAAAATTCTGGGTCAACCGAAAGCATTTGTGGGCTCGTATTTACGTGCCTCGCTCTAGAGGAAAACTGAAGCTAATCAAATAATACAAGAAACCCAAGCAAATAAGTAGCACTCGTTTCGCTGAAGTAGTCGATTTAAGCTGCAAACTTTCTCTTTCCAGTGTTGTTATCAATTAGGTTATATCCCCATCATATCGTATCATTGAAAGTGGTTATCTAATATCAATAGTTCCTTATAAATTGAGAAGCAAATTCTGGGTCAACCGAAAGCATTTGTGGGCTCGTATTTACGTGCCTTGCTCTAGAGGAAAATTGAAGTTAATCAAATAATACAAGAAATTCAAGCAAACAAATGGCACTCCTTTCGTTGAAATAGTCGATTTAAGCTTCAAACTTTCTCTTTTCAATGTTGTTGCCAATTAGGTTATATCCCCATCATATCATATCATTGAAAGTGGATATGTAATATCAATAGTTCCTTTTAAAACGAGAGATCGTTTGTCATAATAAACTTTTCATTAACGATGGCTCTCGAACCACGCAATTTCGGTCACTTTATTCGTATCTTTTTATTTGGATCAATTTGATACTCATCCTATTATTTTTATCAAATTTATTTGAATTTAACAAAACTCGGGTCATGTGCAAGTATGTGATTAAACTTTGCATTATTAAAATTACGCCAAATTTATAAAAAATTTACCAAGAGGTGAAAAAAGATTTAATGTTTTCATTCTATTTAAGTTAAATTAACTAGAAATGATAGCGTGAGAGTTAAATTGAATAAAAATAATAATATGATGATCAAATTAAATTAAATAAAAGAATATAATGATCCGTTTTACGTTGTTTAAATGTTAAATTTATATTCATGGCTTTCATTAATCTAGTTAAATAGATCATGAAAAAAATTTTTTGGAATGTTATAAAAGGATTATAATAAGGGGAAAAAAAAAGAAGAATAATTCGAGAATATCTAGCTTAAACTATTTGACCAATTTTTTTATATGAAGGTGCCTTCCTGGCATAATAAAGGTTGATATAAATTCCAGCAATGAACTAACAGTGACAAAGTTGTGCTCCACCCTCCATTGGCAATACATTAACTTACAATTTCTGCATCTTTTCTGTGAATACTAACTACCAAAACTATTTCTTTCATTTTCAAACTTTCCGAACTTGTATGTGAATTGCTATTGTTCTTACCATGGTACGATCTGTTAAAGGAAAATGGAATGAAAATTCTTCTGTTTTAGGTAAGATATTTTGAAAAATAAACCACCTTTTTTTTTTTAGTTTTTAAGATCAATTCTGTCATCTGCTTTTTGAAAAAAAAAAGGGTTGCATTGAATAACCCTAAATATTTGTCCGAATTCATCGTCTTGACACTCTATCCCTGTTTTTGAATGGACAAACCTCAGTAAAATACATAGTAGACATTTGCATATTCACTAATCTAACTACTATAAACATGGATCTAATGTTGAAGGGTTTTTTTTTAATGTAAAATATTAATGTAATAATTATCGTGGGTTAACTCAATGCTCGTAAACTTCAAACTAGCTTCTGTTGCAGTACCCAGCAATCATCAACAGTCCCATGAATGTCCACTTTTCATTTAATTGAGGTTCATATCTATTGTTCCAACGTAAAGGAAAATGTCGGATTTACATCACATGACACTCGGAAAAATACCAGCTGGTAATGCCGCGCATCTGCATGAATGTGGTAACTTTTAAAATCATCAATCTAAAAAGTCTTCAGTAGTCAAATTAACATTGCTAAAAAGATGTATGCTCAAATAGGTGTAGAAGATCATCTACATTAATGAATATCCTGGAATCGTTTAAAGGTTAGTAGAGATTGGGAGAAGGAAAGACATTTATGTTCATATTTTAATAATACAATCTTTCAAGTTTTCTGTCATCATAAAAAAAGATAAACTATATTGTTTTTTTATCATAATTTAAATGGAATGATCAAATCTTTGGGCATCCGACAAGCAAATTCTCATCTATCCATTAAATACAAACCACTTAATTTTTTTCTTTCCTTTTTTTTTTAAATTTTTTGAAAATGAAATTGAGGAAGGGAGATTGAGAAATGTCGCTACAGCTAACCTATAATTGTCCCAAATCCGAGCAGAAATGAGAAGAACATAATATAACTTTAATAAAAGACCCCAAAATTCAATGCAGTTTGGCCCTGCTGCTGCTGATAGATATCATTGCTCTTAAATTCGGTTATGATATTGGCAAAACAGTCTTGAGTAGACAAATTAACATTGCTAAACGAAAAATATTTGTGCTCAAATAGTTCTAAAAGATCGTTTAGAATGAATATCCTGGAATCGTTTAAAGGTTACTAAGAGCATAGAGATCATTTGGTGAAAGAAAGACTTATATATGTTCGTATTTAGAAGGAAATTGTTATAAAAGAACTTAGTCAACTCCATTTGCATGTTGTTTTGATATGTTTTAGTAATACAATCTTTTTCAAGTTTCCAGCATCCTAATCAACGATAAACTATACATATATATATATTTCTACTAGAATTTAAATGGAATGATACAATTTTTTGGGGGCTCCGACAAGCACATTCATGTCTATCTATTAAATACAAACCATTCAATCTTTTTCTTTCTTTTTTATCTGAAAAAGCAAAAAAGTGAAAAAAAAAATTTGAGGATGGGAGATTGAGAACTGTCGCTACCATTAACTTATTATTGTCCCAAATCCGACCGGAATTGAGAAAGACATAATATAACTTCAATAAAAGACCGCAAACTTCAATGCAGGTTGGCCTTGCTGCTGTCGATGAATACCATTGCTCTTAAATTCGGCTATGATATAGACAAACAGCATATACAATACATATATGGTAGGATTTGCATTTCCGAAAATGCTTCTCCTTACAATTAAGTTGATGTCTGAGGTTAGCCCTGTTGCAAAGGGACCAAGGTCCCAAGTTGCAAAGTTTTGGTGTACCCCAGAAACCCACATGTTAAACTTACACGTTGTAAACTTACTTATAAATTAAGCACGTTGGAGTTGTCGTTGACTTGAAAGTGGCTCGGAGTCGGAGGTTGAAGGGCAGTGATATCTTTTCTTTCTTGATCATTTAATTTTCCTCTCTACAAAACAAGAGTAAAATTATTATTTTTTTAATCACTTTTTTCTTTGTATAAAAACCATTAAAATTCTTAATGCCTGGATGAGTTAAGGGAGAAGTTCTATAATATATTATATATTGATAATCAAAAAGGAAAAAAAATTGCATGCCAGTTTCATGATGTTGACTATTAGAAAAGAGAAAAGTTCCTTGAAGTTGAATGCTTTTTTCTAATTTAAAAAAATGGTCTTAATTTTAATAAACCCTCAAACAGTTTATATATTTAATCCTTAAAAAGCTAACAATATATGGAGCTATACTTATAAGGCATAAGCAAGGGATTTATTAAAACTAAATGCATGCCCACATAACGTGGGTGAACAATATGTACATATTTTGAAAAGAAATTATATATTAAGAGTGGATAGTTTTTAAAAAGGATGAATAGGTTTTAAAAGAAATAGAAAAGTTTTTTTTAAGGGGTATTTTTTAAAAATATATATATTATATAAAAAAATTTTAAAAGACATAAATATTTTTATTATATTAGTATTTGATTTATAATTATTGTTTTTAATTTTTTACATCATTTAATTAATGAAACCAAATTCAGTGAAACGTTTTATTATTAGCATAAATATTTTATAATTTTTGCAAAATTAAATCTATGTGATATTATGCTGTTACTCTTTTAGTCTTTTTAATGTAGAAATGTTATCTCATATATATATATATATATATTCTTTTGAGATAGATGAGACGAGAGAGGAACATTTGTTGTTTTCTGTCAAAAATAATGTTGTCCTGATGTATAGTAATGTATACATATAGTATGTTCCAACAATTCCGGAAATTGTTCATCAAAATAATGGAAAATAATTGTACCACTTATTTTAGGTAAATTTTTTTAATTATAAAAAATATATATCATCAATAAATCAATCACCAAAAAAAAAACTATATTTAAATGTGAGAGATGGGTAACTAAAGCGATAAAACTAAGAAAAAAAAAAATTACCCCTTATTATGTAATGCACAAGAGGCAAGGTTGCTAAAAAAAGGTGAAACGAGCAGTCAGATTGAGGTGAGGTTCAATAATGCCCAATAGCCAATAGGTGAAACAGCCGGTCTCGGGGTATTGTAAAAATCAAAGGGGGATTTAAATGGGTGCCAACTTCACGATAGCTTGATTTTACGCAAGGTTTTTCATTTTTTCCCCTAAAAAATTAATTATATTGTCGGCCAACGGGTCATATCCTAGTTTGATTCTCGGATTAAGTTACTCTTTTGATTCCATTCAATAAATTTAATTTAAATTAAGTTAACAATTTAAGTTGACTTAACTTTTGAATTCAATCAATCCTTGAAACTAAAATGAGTAAAAGTGAAATTGAAAATGCTTTAATCTTCCAAGAAATACTTATCACTGAGACATGGGGATGAGCCGTGAAGAGGGCTAGATAAAGCTTCACCGTGCATTACTCAAAATCAACTTGGGATAACAAAATAATCTAGACTCATGATTATATAAATATAAAATAAATAATTAATTAAAATATTTTATAATATTACATAAATATATCTAAAAAATTATTTAATATGATTATTATGATAAAGTATATACATAAATATAAAATAAATATATAAATTATCAAATCTTTAATAATGAAACCATGCCTTTTTTTTTTTTGTGCCTTTGATCGATTACCTTTTCTTAGGCCCCGTTGCCTTGAAAACACTTGTTTCTAACTTTATAATGGAATTATAAGAAGCTAGCTAAGCTCAACTTCTCCTACAGAGATTGCCCCTCGCATTTTCTCCTACAACCCCAAAGGAATATCCACTATGGAAGTGCCACTGGATGCAGAGTTTAAGACTCAATTCTCAGCCGCTTCCTCTTCTTCATCATCCCCTGCTGTAAACAAGTCGACAGGATTTAAGTCCGAGAAAATCTGGAAAGTGCAAAATTGTAATGAAAGCAAGAGAAAGGTGAAAACTGATGTAGGGGATGGGAAACATTCAACATATAGGGGAGTAAGAATGCGTCGATGGGGCAAATGGTTATCTGAAATTCGTGAACCAAGGAAAAAGTCAAGAATTTGGCTAGGCACATTTCCTACGGCTGAAATGGCAGCTCGAGCACATGATGTAGCAGCTCTTGCGATTAAAGGCACTTCAGCTTATCTCAATTTCCCTGAGTTAGCTCACGGGCTTCCTCGCCCAGTTGGTGCATCACCAAAGGATATCCAAGCTGCTGCTGCTAAAGCTGCTGCCTTAAGCTACACCGCGAAAAGCCATGGAGTTGAAGCAGAGCTTATCATCCAGGTTGATAAAATGTTTCCTCGTTCTCCAGCAACCACTGGGACATCTCATGAAACTCAAGAGTCATCGAGCTCACCTTTAATCAATAATAATGATGTATTCCTTGACCTTCCAGATCTCTCGCTGGACATGAATCATAACATCGATGAATTCCCGGGCTCACTGTCATGGCAGCACGCTGCAACTGATGATCTTGTTGAAAATGGGTTTGGAATTGGATATGAGGAGCCTCGTCTTTGGGAATAATGCTACAGAAAGCAACCTCCCTTGCCTGCTGTAATATTCCAAGCTTCCCAGGCTTGGTATTGGAACCCCCAAATCAAGCTGATGCAAGATAAGATGGAATTTACGGATTTGATTTTAAAATATTGCTACCCAAAAATTCCACGCCGGAGTTCTATTGATTAACTGAGAGGTCACTGTTCATCCTAACAGAAGTCATCCTGTTCAAGAAAACAGGGGAGCTTTCACCTCCCTGGTTTCATACTAATGCAACACTGTGAACATGATCAAAGGAAAAAGTTCTATTCACACATAAGATAGCCTAAGGTTCTTTCTTCCCACCCTCTACCCCTCTTTGCTTTCTTTTTTCTTTTTTTTATTGGATTATTGGCCTTTTTTTACCTAGCTTTTTTGGTGATGTTGTAACTTAACAGTAGTCTTCATAAATTACTGGAAAAAGCATCACAGAATTCCATCATCTGCTGATGAAATCTTCTGATTGTTTATTAAATATACTATCTTATTCATTTGGTTCAGAAAAATCTTAAAATAATTTATCTAGAAGGAACATTGATCTTTACCTTCCTCACCTGATTAAAGAAATCAGAGGAAAAGATTTGGAGCATCTCTTTTTGTTGGATTTAAATCTCTTAAAAGATGGGGCCGCAACTATCACATTTTTTATCCTTCTTACCCTATAACTCATAAACATAAATTGCGGTTTTAAAAATACTTAATTAATGTTCGTGTTAAATGCTAAATTAAACTTTTTATGATAAATAAATTTAAGTATGAATAAATTTCAAACAAGTGCCTGCATTTTGATAAATCCTGCAGTCAATATTAGCTTTAGCCTCCATTTTAATATTAGAGTTAAGAGATCTTATTCTTAAATCATTTCATTTCATTT
>JBBYHO010000020.1:12924810-12939931 GCA_038382025.1 Adansonia gregorii
GTCATGGTGCGATTGAAAATAAACTTATCATATTATTTTGAAAAACATATTTTATTTTTATTAACAAAGTATTCATTTTTAAATTTCACAAATTAAATTAATATTTATTTAAATTTTATTGTAAATATTAAAAATATGTATATTTCTTTAATTATTTTTCATTATTTCATACTTTGATAAAATTTTCATCAATTTCTTTAAAAAAATATTAGCATTTATTTTTTAAATAAAATAATTTGATTCATTCACTTTAAAAATATAGTTAAATTGGAAATAAGTTTTAACATTTATTTTAGAATATAGCTAATTAAATATATAATTTAATAGCTAAATTTTGCAATTAAATTTTTAAATAAAATATTAAAAAATATCAATAATTAAAAATAAAAAATATTTTTTCATTTAAGAATAGTTTAATAATTAACACTAGAGAGATTAACTTAATATATGGCTAAGACGTTGTTTTGCAAATTACGTGTCAAAAAAAAAAGGAGCGAAAACAGTGTAATTTGTCTAAAGTTGTCCTTTTCCTCTAAAAAAAAGCAGAAGAGATTACTTATTTGGAATTAACACTGTATTCGCCCGAGCAGAGTTCACAATTCCTGCTGTAAATTGGGATATTAAAGCTTAAAGCTATCAGAAAGGGAATAATTAACATGGCAGCTTTCCAACGACAAAGTCTCTGCAACGGTAAGCAATTTACAACTTCCATTGCTCATCTCTCTTTGCTTGGATAGAATTGAATCTTGTTTATGTTGCTTCAAATTTCTGCTCATCGATTACTTTCATAAAAAACCCGTCCTTAATTTTTCGTAGTAGTATGCTATTGTTGATTGTCAATTGTTTAGATTATATGCACCCCTAGTTGTATCAGCTTCTTTAATTATTGGATTGCCTGATCCCGGGGATGATCTTTTTCCTCCTAAATTTACTAGGGTATGACCTGCTTGTAATCCTCTCTTTCCTTTAGAAGTTGAATTTTTTGACTTTGTACACTTGTTTTCCTGAGACCTATAGTTTCTTTGTAAGCAATGAACTTGAAGTTAACTAATACCGTTAATTACAATATGATGAACCCTGGTATTTTAATCCATCATTAATAAGCAGCCTGTAATGTTTTTAGTTTACACCCATATTTTAGCTTCAAATGAAATACGTAGATTCCATTGGAATGAAAAAGCAAATAGTTGTTCTCATTTAATGTTTTGCTTTCTTTATTGAGCAACAATTGATCACAGCATTAACTGCATGCAGGATATAGCTAAAATTGCTACAGTGGTGATTTAAAAAAAAATCTGACGTTAACATCGAAGTGGTTGTATAATGTACCTTTTATGTGTACCCTTGTTCACTCTCCTACTCTTTTTGATCTTAACTCTATATTGTGAATGTAGATGACCATTCAAGAGAACCAAGGAAAGGAAGTGGTTTCAACGATAGGATCGCTGGCCGAAAGACTAGCATAATTGAAACTTGTAATGAAAATAACCAACCAAGAGATGGTAAGAACTAAACTTTGAGTTTTATCAATCAAGTGATGACCTTTGTATGACCTGAATATGAGATTATCATTTTAAGGAATGATGCAAAAATTAAGTTTAATCTTCAATTATTCAACCAATTAAATTTTACTCTTCTGACTTATTTCTGCTGGCATATATATAGAACCTGTCATTCATTCCTCTAATTTCTGTAATGGGTGATTCTGCTATGTCTTTTGTAAACTATAGTGTTTATCAAGATTCTGACTTTGGTATTCAAATTCAAAACCTTAACATTAAACTTCGTATTGCTTTTTCAATGCTTTCCATTGTTTCCATTATCCACATTTTTAGTATATTTAATTTGATGTATAAGAGCAAACCAAAAACAGGAAAAATCAGGCAGACACACACAGACAAGAAATCCTAGTAGACTGTCAGTCTTCATTTTTGCTGCTTATTTACAGGTAGACTCAACAATCATGGGCTGATAAGTTTTGGTATCATGTTGCAAAGTTTGTCATCTGATCTGCTTTTGTTTGGATCATTATCTGATTCTCTTTTCCTTATACTTTCTTGTGATAATAGTTGAATCTTCCAAGCTGAAAAAAGAGCTGTAGTTCATGGGAGTCAGAATCATTTTCTGAATCTCTTTTCCGTATACTTTCTTGTGACACGGTTGAATCATTTTGTGCAATTATATAATGAAGTTTTTTTCGGCTCTGAGATTTATTGAAAATGGTTTTTAGTATTTGATATATTATAATAGCTAGCGATAGAATCGTCAGTTATCTAATGTCTTAGGCAATGCCCAACATATACGTACGCGAGAGGTTATTAAACTGTCGCATGACAAACTTAAATTGTCTTATAAAATGCTTGAAGTTTTTTTTTCCTTGTCAATCCTGTATATTTTACATCGATGTCTTCTACAGTAATAATTTTTTCTTCTAACTATGGTGAAAGGTAATAATTGAAGGCACCAGTAATGCCATAGCAAATAAAGTCGTTATCAAGTTGTCACTTGATGAGACCTCTATCGTCCAAAGCTACAAGGCTTTTAACCGCTATGCCAGTTTGCTTACTGAAATATTTGAAATTTACCCTGATATTGCTGAAAAATTTCAAGTTGACCACCCAGATTTGGAGAGCCTCTTCATGAATTCACTAGCTGAATTTTATCAAAAAATAAAAAGTTAGCAGAAGATGCTTAAGCTAAAGGGCATCACAGGATGGAGGTAATGGTGCGAGACATGGAGCTCTACAGTTTGCAGCTTTCATGGCTAAAAAAGATGTTTGTAAAAGCCCGTGAAAGATTGGATAATCAGTCAAAAAGGAAGCGTTTGCTAGAACTGCTCAAAAGTCGTAGAGCTAAAGCAAAAAAATTTGAGCTGGAAGCAAAAGAAGCTGAGAAGAAAGCAAAAGCTGCTGAGAAGGAAGCAAAAGAAGCTGAGCGGGAATTAGAAGAAGCCAAGCTGAAGCTGGCCAAGTTATAGAAGAAACGACAATTTCAGTAATTGCTCGTTTAATTTTCTTTATCCACAAGTGATAGCAGGTCAAGATCTGCTTGAACTTTGATTAGAATATAAATATTTATTAAGTTGTTGCTGAACTTATAGTAGCTTGTTTGCATCAGAAAGTTAGTGAATCTGAAGTAGCTAGCTTTATCTAGTGTGTTAGTCGTGACATAAAAGTGTTAAGAACTCCATATTTATGGTTTATGAATCACAGAAAACTCATTCTGGATAAAGACTTCATGGTAGAAACTGTAACTTCTTGCTTACATTAGTCTCTACTCTGCCTTGTCTGCAGCGAATAAACAACCTTTGGCTTAATGGTCATTTAAGGCCATTGCAGCAATAACCAGGTTCAATTGTTAGGCTTCATTAATTTTTTTTAACTACTATCATAAAAATAATGCGTTCGGATATGAAATTACAGAATTAAATAAAACAAATAAGTCGATAAAAAATGAAAAATAATTATAAAGATCCAATATAAAGTTAAAATGTAACCTACAGATGGTGAGAACTTGAATTTAAGGTCTCGAAAACTTCAGGGTCTTTTTGTTGACACGAAGTCAAAACAACAGTCATAATCCAAACTAGTTGGGATGACAAAATTCAATAAATCTAATGATCTGGTTAGTTCTTATCCTCAAGTGTCGATACTTTTGTAGCTAAATGGAATAGACGATATTTCAAGCTCACAGTTTTTTTCAGGGAATATATATATATATATATATAATTGATTCAGTTAGATGTCACATATAGCTCGGATAGAAACCAAGAAGTAGGTAGCCAAAACAATTTGATTTCTTCATATATATAGCCATAGCTTTTGGGCTCAAGAATTCTTATTAAGTTGCTCAAAAGGAGACCAGTGGCCTGGCAAGAGGATTCTTCTCAATGCGTTAGTCAAATATACTTAGTTCAAACAGGGAAATTCACTGTCACATTACAATATTCGGGACTGTGTCTATTTGTGGGATTTGCTTAAACTCAGAATATCGTTTTAGCTAGAGCATATCTGTATGGCCAGCAGATATGTGGTCGTGACGTTGAGTTGATTCCTGGAAATTTATAGTGTTTTAGGGACAAATTATCAGGTATTGTATAATGGTGATGGAGTTGGCGTTTTCGGGACTCATTTCACTGCCTTTGGAATCACGATATGACCTCCTTGTTAAAATAATCGGATTCAAAATAAATATTATATATGGATAAGTGTTTGATATAAAAATATTTAATTTTTTTTAAAATATTTTTATTTATATTTAAAATATTATATTTTTTATTTATATCTAATTAAATATTAAATATAAATATCTAAAAAAAATTCAGATAAAATAATTTTCCCAAACACAATGATATATATCTATATAAGCCTGTAAAAATTGCCACATGTCCTATCTCCTATGTGTAAAATGACAATCTGCTTCATGATTCAATTATTAGTTGTAACACTCGAACATAAAGGAAATGAAAATAATAATAAAAAAAAGAAAATAAAATAAAATTCCAATCCAGACGTAATCAGCTACTGCAACAGAGCGGACCTTAAATCTTAACATCGATTTGAACGGCATGTGCACTTTAGGCCCCCCTATCGCATGCTATTGCCAAGGCTAGTTTTGACGGCCCTCCACACCTATAATAGCCCACGTCACAGCCCTCTAGTTTTCAATAAAATAAATGGGAACATTAGATTTAGTGTAATAAATTTTTTATTTTTATTAAAATAGATAATGAAAAATAATAATTAAATTTTAAAAAATAAAACATCAAAATTAGTTTTAAAGAAAACGTTATTACTCAAATACCCTTAATGAATAACAGATTTTCAATTCATTCCATCTTCATCTTCTTCTTCCAAAACCCTAAAAACCCAGCGGACCGTCATGAACCTAGAACCCGATAGCGACTGGCTGTGCCGGCCACCGTCGGCTGCCGATGACTCAAAACCATCCCAACTTCTTTTTCGATACCCAAACCCAATTTTCGCCTCCGTTTCTCAAAAAAGAACCTTGATTTTCCCAAATCCAAGCCTAAAATTTTGGCCTAAACACTTGGATCTCGCAAACTCACTATTGGATCGGCCTTAAACTCGGACCGTGGCTTCCTTGCATACGAAACTACTCTCGCACCATTGGGATTTACGAAATGAAACCCAGAATATGAATCCCACCATGATCGAAATCTAACCAAGGAGTGATGTAAGAAAAATCTTTGTGAGATTTTTATTATTGAATCAAATATTAATGTATCGATGTTATATGTAATATATCTTATATAAAGGTTTTAATCACATTGCTATCTAAATCAAATAATAAAAATTCAATTCCAAAGTATATATAAAGCAAATTAAAATTACGAGTATTAAATTTTTTTATTTTTTTAAAAAATAACGATTTATTTAAAAAAATCACATTTTTATTATTTAATTTTAACTTATATTTTAAAAAATTCACCCAATAAATTTTAGAAAACATAAAGTGTCCGACTAAATTAGTCTTAGAGTTATACCAATTGAAAATAAATTAATAGGATATATTAATATTTTTATCTTTTGAAATTATAATTTAAAACCGCCTCTTTTTAAACTAATAATTCTGCTTTTTTCCTCCACATAAATGTATTAAATTTATTTGTTTAAGAAAGGTTTAAATACAGAAATTGGATTAAAACAAATTTATATAATTGTCATCACAGTGTTATCGAAATGACACTTATTTATTAATTTAAAAAACATATTTTATTTTTTTAACGAAATATATATTTTTTATATTTCATTGATTAAATTAAATATTTATTTAAATTCTATTTTAAATATTAAAACATGCATACCGTATTTTTTTTCCGTTATTTTATATTTTAATCAAATTTTCTTCTAAAATAATGCGGCGATACTAATTAGTTGGAATTTGGGGTCCATTATTCCTTTCGATTTTCCAATTGACAACTTATCTTAAAAATGAATTCGCACGAGCAGAGTTCGCGCTAATTTCCGCTATAAAAAAAAGGGGCAATTGATTATTGTTAGTGTTAACAGAGCAGCTGCCGAAGCCATACTCTCTGCAACTGTGGCAATTTACAGCTTCTATTGTTCATCTCTTTCTGCTTAAATAGAATCGAATCTAGTTTATGTTTCCTCAAATTCCTGCTCATCAATCACTTTCCTAAAATACCCTTCCTCAATTTAGTAGTGGTATGCTGTTGTGGGTTAGATTATATGCATGTATACTTGTATCAGCTTCTTTAATTACTGGGTTGTCTGCGAGGGAAGATATTTTTCCTGCTAAATTTGCTAGGTTATTACTTCTTTGAAGTCCTTTCTTTTCGGGGAGAATTTGAGTTTTTGAGTTTGTTGACTTGACTTGTTTTCCTGAAACCTATACTTTCTTTGTAAGCAAGGATTGAACTTCTTGCTAAATGATACTATATTAATTACATAAAGAACCTGATATTTTAGTCTGGATGTTTTTAGCTTTACATCTTCATATTTCTATGTGTTATGACGATTTTTTCTTTCAGATTATCAGAGTGTGCCTTTTTAAGCTGCAAAATGCCTGCCGATTTTGCAACATCAGAGAATTCCACTGGAAAGAATAAAGATCAACTAAGTCGTGACAGAGCAAATGTAACTATTCTCGCTCACTCTCTCTCTCTCTCTCCTCAAAATTCTCTTTCCTGATATTATCAACTAGTTTTAATTCTTCATTTTTTTTTATAATGGTTCAATTTTTTCATTGTTCTCTACGTGTAGAAATGCAAGAATCGAGTGAGAGATTTGGTATATGAGATAGTGGGTGATCAAAGTTATTCAGTGGTAATGCTTTCCCTTTCTCATTTTCTGTCTCCTTCATCACTTTTTTTTCCCTTTTTAATCGTTGTCAGTAAGTTTTTCCTTGCTTAATCTTTATACTTGTTATGCAGAGCAAATGGAGCAAAAGGATCATGCTAGTTGAGAAAGCGATTGAGAAGATCCATGACCCACAATTCATGCTAGAACGGTTGAGAGTGTTGATACAGCCGATTATTGAAAATTTCAGTTCCGTTTGTGATTTAAAAAAAGTAGAATCAGCATTTCAGGAACTTGATTCGTTTTTGCAGCGGCCAAATAACACATTTCTGAACCAAGACCCTGCCAATAAGATTTACGAGTCCCCTCCTAACTCCTTCCAACTCAACCAGGATGCAATTCTACAGATAGAAGGTACTATAACTAACCTTGCATCAGAAAGGATTTTTAGGGAAAAAGTGAATCTTGGATTTAAATAAAAAGAACTAACTTTAAAACATGAACGGGCCCTTTTTTTGGTTGGGGGGGGGTAATTTTATTTATTTATTCTTTAGTACTTTCAAGTATTGTGGCCATACAAGATGTAGGCAAAAATAAATTTTTTTGGCCAAAGTCAGAATTTATTAATAATACTAGTCAATACAGTCCAATTCTTTTGGCCAAAAAAAAAAAAAAAAACAATCCAATTACATTATTGAAACAGCAACAAGAGCGCAGTGAGACCGTGGAGGTTGTTAAACCTGCTCATCGGAGCACTTCCCTAGCTTTGACTGCTTAGCAACTCAAATTTGCAGCCAAATTTGCATCAAACTATGCCAATTAGAAGAGCATTGTCAAATGAACCATCACACTTGACTTTGGTCCAGTTTTTTGTTCAAGAAAATTCCATTTTGAAACCTGTGTGGTTCCCCTGCATCATTCTTTTTTGCTCTCTTGATGCTTTCTTCTCCAACACTCTTAAAAATTCTTTGACTGCTGATTTAATCCAATTAATAGGAGTATGAACGTTCAAATCTTTTGAAAAAAAACAAAAATCCTAATTCAGTCTTGCTTTAGTTAGTATCCAGGGATGAATAAATTGGCTATTTCTTTTATGATTTATAACATTATATACTTACAGTGCATCAAATATGAATATGTCTCTATATGATCCTTTAATATTTCATTGCTAATTTTTAATGACACAATAATCATGGGGAAAACTTTAACACCGCTTTTAAATATTTAGCTGAAGCATCTCAAAATGCAAAGGAGTTGCAAGCTTCTAGCGAGGAGCTTAATCAGATTATAATAATTACTTAGTCTTTCTGTCCCCTTTGACTTTCTCTCTGTACTTTTTTTTTTTTTTTTTTTTAAGTTTTACTTATTGCTTGGATAATTTGCATTGACTTACCGTTGTACAAATGCAGATACTGGCAAGGCAGGAGCAAATGCTCCTATCAATAAGGGAAGCAAAGGTTTTTACCAGCATTGCGAGTTCACTACAGAAGTGGTGAAAACTTGCTCAACTATAGGAGAAAGTGGCATTTTGAGCAAAGGCTGTGGTTATCTTGATCAAGGACATCATGCAGTTAGCTTTGAAATAGAGGGGGGAAAGTTAAGAGTCAATTTGCCTTTGACCCCTGATACTATCCAAATTGAACAATAAGGAAATTTTGCTGAGGTTAACAACAAAGAGGTAAAAATTTTGAGCAGCAGGATTGGCTTTTGAATTTAGAGACTGTTGTTTTAAGTGTTTACCGTTCAGTACACTCCAAATTTAATCAATATGAGATTTTATTTTTACCGCGAAATTATTTAGGAGAAAGATTGTTATTGTAGAAAACATGGGTTTCTAATTTATTGTATAATTGCCATATCATCAAGTTAAATAAAAAGTACAGACCCATTCATGTAGGCATAGCCCTTTCTAGTAATCTGTCTTTATCTTTTGTTCTTTGAGGTTGCAGAGATTATGCAGTAAGTTTTTTGAGAAATATTGTTCAAGAGGTCAACATATCGTAATATGTCTCTTTTCTGCCATCTTTCTCATTCTGTTACTCTTTTTTTTTAACTCTTTTTTTCAATCTTGAATGCAGATATTGCGAATGTAGATCATCATTCAAGAGAAAGATGGAAACGAAGTGATTTTAAACGTAGGATTGGTGGAAGGGAGAGCAGCAGAATTAAAGTTGGCTATGAAAGTAATCAACCAAGAGATAGTAAGAACTGAGTTTTGAGTTTTTTTTCAGGCAAGCGTAGGACCTGAATATGGAATCATGTGTTCATCAAGATTCATTTCTTTATTTTCTGGAATCAAAATCATACCATCCCGCTGCTGTGCCTTCAAGTTTAAATACCCAATTCCTAACCTTAATTTTTCTTATAATAAGAGAGAAATAATCATATTATAATTTTTGAGACTTGCAAACTTTTAAATTAACTCAGCACAAAGCATATGACTCTTTGATTGCATATAAATTTATACATTGACAATTAATGCATTGAATATGACCTCAGATAAGGAGATATAATCAATGCAAAAATATACTTAGAGACTTTGTTAAAAAAAAAAATTCTTGTACATATGAATTTATCTTATTTATTTCATAGGGAGATGAAGATATAAAAAACTGTTTCCTTAATGTTAATACTCTTTGATGTATTTGAAATCTAATATCTTCAGCAAAAGAAAAACAGTTTAAACTAGGATATGCTGATCCTATACAACATCTTTCTACCCTCCATTCTGGATGAAATTAAAATCCAAAACCTTAAACTTACAACAAGTGATACTACTTGCTTGTAAGAGCATTTGAACATTATATTGTTGTTTCAACACTCATTGGTTTAATTATTGAACTTGTTGTATAAGTTCAAACTGAAAACAAGAAGTATCTGGTAAATACATACACACAAGAAAACCCAATTTATTGTCAGTTTTCATATGTACTGATATTGACCTTCTCTTTATTTACAGGGTTATGTGGTAGACTCGAATAATGATGATCAGGTAGATGTTGGTATTTTTTTGCAGAGTTGGTTATGCAAGAAGCTTATTTTTGAATTATTATCTGATTAATTTTTAACTTGTAATTTCTTGCGACACAGATTGATATTTCAGATCTACTATTTGATTCGGAGTTTTTTAGCAATTCTGAGACGGATGAGACCTTTACCATCGAGGGCTGCTTTGTCTCTAAAAGTGATTTTGGCGTAGTTGATGAGATACGTCAAATGGACTCTAACTTCGCTAAAAATTTTCGATTTATCAACCCAGATTTACAGAGATACGTGATGAGGGTACTGGCTAAACTGTACAAAGAGATGAAAAGCAAGCTGGAGGATCTTGAGCTAGAAGACAACAAGCAGCAGAAGCTCAAAGAGGACATTGAGTTTTTCGAGTTAACGATCAAAGAGCTGGAGTTCTGTGGTTTGCAGCTTTCGTTGCTTAAAAAGATGTTGAAAGTACTCCCTGAAAGGTTTGAGAGACAAGCTGAAACTAATAAATTGCGGGAAGTGATCAAAAGCAGCAGAGCTAGGCAGAAAAAGCTGGGGAGGACGCAAAAAAAGCCGAGCAGATGAAAAAGGAAGCTGAGGAGAAGGCAAAAAATGCCAATCAGGAGAAAAGACAAGCCCAACAGGCAGTAGAAGAAGCTGAAAAGCAGCTGGCCAAGTTAAACAAGAAACAACGAATTCAGTAATTGCTTCCCCAATTTTATTTTCTTACCAGTGATAGTTAACTATCTCGCTGTTCATGAATTGATAGTAACGTTTGTGTGTGAGGGTTGTGTTTGGATTGCCGTTTGAATTAAGACTTTTAAAGAGATGAGTTATTCTGAATCACACCAAACTCATTTTGACTAATGATTGCATCTGCATGCTGGCAACTGCAACTTTCTGCTAACCGTATCTACTTTGCCTTACCTATAGTGCATGACTAACCATTGGCTCAATGGTCTTTCATATTTGGGGTCGACCATTTCAGTAAACACGTTCAATTTTTTGGCTTAAATTGATGAACTGCATAAGAGTTTGAAAGCCTAAAATTAAAGACTTTAAAGTGCTAATATTCAATGGTAATATTAGTATTTGATGTTCTTTGTAGTAGTTAGGAAACAGTCAATGACATGTAAAATAGTATTCTTTTTTTTTTCAAGATTCCATTTTTAGTGATAATTAACAGTTTTTTTTTTCCTTTTTTGGACACTAATTGATTAAGTTCTACAGTATTAAGTTTAACAGTCATAATTGGGATTTTGGTTGCTAACTTAATTATATTACAACTTAATTATAATTTGTATTTTCAATTTTTATTCCATCCTACGACCTCCGTGTCGTATTCTTACTTTTTCATATGCACTATACAAGTTTTTTTTTTTTTTCTTTTTTTCTTTTATTCATTTACAAAAGCATTAAAACTATTTCCAAAAAAACTTTGAGGAACACAACCAAACTTAACCAAAGATTTTGAAAATAACATTTAATTTCTCTATTTTTTCTTTGCATTAAGGGAAGAAATTAAAAAATTATTTTAGAGTATTAATTATAACTTTTTGTTTAAAAAAATCAAAATGAATATTGATCGCTAGTGATTACTTAAGTTGATTATTTATTTATTTATTTATTAGTGTGTTTATTTTACGAAAAAAAGATATTGAAAAAAATTGCTCTTTAGGACTTAAACAATCGGAGCACAAGCAGTAAATTGATTTGGACACGTTTTTGGCATGATGGAAAGAATATGCCAAGAATTTAGAGCAGCCGCCGTTCAGCTCATTCCTAGTCCACATGTCCGCAACACGATACGTTGGAAAGCACCGGATCAAAACACCCTCAAAGTCAACTTTGATGTGCCTTGGATGTCTACCACAAACGTGGAGGTGTAGGGGGGAACATTGGAGATTTTGAGGGGTTTGTCATTGGAGCAGCTGCACTCAAAATAAAATATACAGACCCAAGCATGCTAAAGCAATTGCAGTTTTGAAGGTGATAGAAGCGGCAGCATAAATAGGCTTTGAAGACGTTATTTTTGAAGGTGACGCTCTTACAGTAATCAAGAAGTTGCAAATAGAGGACTTAATCCATTATTGGGCCGATCATGGTGACAGGTAGGAAGATGACGAAGAATTTTAGAAGTTGCAAAGTTCAACATATTGCAAGACAAGGAAATGAAGTTGCCCACATTATAGCAAAACACAGTTTACATCTTAGTAATGATAGTTTTTGAACTGAGGAATATCTAGATGTAATTCACAAAGCTACTGATGACATTAATATTGAAATAAAATAATAACTGCTTTTTCTTCAAAAAGAAAAAATCGATTTGGACCAGCTATATTATTGTTTTTGGGCCCAATAGCATTGAAAAGTTGACCACGCGAGTCCAGTAAATTGTTTGTTGAGACCGGGCCTTCATTTAAAATCTTGAAACTTACAGCCCAAAACAATTAAAGAACAAAAAAAAAAAGTTTTTACAAATAAAATTAAGAGATTGCCAAATGTTTTTTTAATATAAATTAAGAAGCATCTGTTATCTATTAACGTAGCCATTAAATTTTAAAATTTTTAATGAATTATATACGAAAGAGATCAAATCATAATTAGAGAAGCGAATTTGAAAGGGTTAAGAATTTGTTTTAATACTATTTAACCGACCAAAAGAATTTAATTTTCTAAAATGATATAAACTGTATCTGGCTCATCCTGTATTAGTATCTTTTTGTGTTCCTTTTATGTGTCATAATTTGTGTTTAAATTATTATATATTTAAATAAATTTTAACACATTAATAATTTATATTTATATAAATTTTAAAATATTTATATATTTTATTATATTATAATTAATTTTTTGCATTATTTTTATACTACATTCAAAATTATCAAATCTAATTCTAACTTGAGAATCGGCAAATGCCAAATGCAACCGAACCCAACTGCCTATTTTGAATAACAAACAACAAAGAAAGTGCCCCCTTTTTTCCCCCTTGACGATGAATTGCGCGATAAGACTAGAAATTCGGCAATTTCCTTGGATGTAGGGTATTCTTACTTTGATAGTACGACAGGTCCCTTGAATACAATTTTTGCATGTTTACTTTCAATGTTATTAAATGGCTGATTTAAGACTATATATATATATATACACTCATTAGAATCCTTCCCCCTCTTCGCTAAGGTAATTTTTTATATGCATTTATATATTTTATTATATCATAATTGTATGTAAAGTATTTTATATTTATATAAATTTTAATAAATTAATATATTAATAATTCATATTATATAAATTTTTAAACATATATTTATTTCGTGTTTTATTTGCATTATCCATGCTATATCGTATAATTGTGTCTAATATTATTAAGTTTATAATTTTTAATATTTATAAATATTTAATTAAATTAACAATCATATAAGTTTAAGTTAAATCATTTTAAATAATAATAATTTATTTTTATCTTAAGTAAATAAATTTAAAATTAAAATCAAATTAATATATAAAATATATGATGTAGTGAGATTTGACAAAAACACAATATGAGAAAATTAATAAATCACTACACCATTTAAAAATAACATAAACACTATATTATTGCACAAACTTTTCAAAAATCTATATAGGATAAATTATTAATATTTTAAAATTTATATAAATTTATAATATTTTAAATATACCAAAAAATCACACGAACATGTACCAACAAATAAATTGTTTCATAAATTAAATAACTACAATAACCTATTCAAATTTATCACGAATAAGACATGACATTGACACTGACATATAATGATAAACTATGGAGAACATGAGATTAATTGAGAAATAACACAACACAATAGAGGAAAAAATCAAAGTATAGTATAAAAAGTAACATGAATATAATATAAATACATAAATTCTTAAAATATACATCAAATTAATATTAACATGTAAAAATTTATATAAATTTATAATAACTTGAACACAATAAATAATACAAACACAATTTTTTTTAAATTGAATCACTAAGATAAATTATATAAAATATATTATGAATTTAGACACGGCACTAATATGTAATTTTTTCTCTAAATTGATCATAATAATGAACTAAACAAAATATGTGATAAATAAAAATATTACATAAATATAATATAAAAGTAATATATAAATAATATAAATAATATAAATACAACATAAATATACAAAAATATTAAAATATATATTTATATAAATTTAATACTTTAAATATTTTAAAAAATAATATAAATATGAATAATCAATTTTTTCTATTTTCTCTCTCCTTTCTTTTTTTTTTTTTTCCTTCTCTGTCTTTCTTCCTTTCCTTTCTTTTTCTCCTCTCCTTCTCATAACCTCGAACCCAAAAAAAAAGCTGACACGTGTAAGCACCAGAGTTATTTATGTAGTTAATTTTGTATATACTAAATTATGATACACTTACAATATACGTAATTAAAAAATATAAATAAAAATTTATTTAAAAAATTATAATTAATGAAAATTTTTTATTTTTATTATTTTTTATAAAAATAAAAATTGGCTTGAAAGTGATGTGAAATTCAGTCACTTATATAATGGATGTTAGATCACCTTTGTTTTGTCCTGTTTCCAAACCTACTGCATGCCTAGACTGAAACCGATATACTGGCTTCCATAGAGATTAACGAAATTTTTTTATAAATTACTTCTGATGGAAAAGGATTGGATTGCTTGATATGTTGATCACTTAAGCTGCGTTTGACTATTTTTTTATTTTTTTTACTTATCCTTTGTTTTTAATTTTTTTTACTCTCTATTAAAATAAAATAGTAAATAACAAAATGTAGAAACATGCGAAGCTAAATTGCTTTGAAAAACTATTTTAATACAATTCACAAGGAATGGAGTGGGCTTTTTTATTAAAACATTATTAATTTTTTTTATTTTTCAAAGATTATTTATTGAAATAACATTAAAACAAGTAATTAAAAAATTATCATTTAATTTATTGATTTTTGTTATAGGTGAAAAATTAACGCATCAAATGTTAATTTTTTACCTGAACAAGTGAGAAATCAACACGTAATATATTTCTCACTTATATATGAGAAATCGACACATCAAATGCCAATTTTTTATATATTTAAAAATATTTTAAAAATAAAAAAATTTAGAAAATAAAAAAATAAGTGTAAAGTGAGAAATCAAAACAATATCAATTTCTTACCTACATTTAAATTATTTTGTAAATTTTTTTAGTTATATGTGAAATCGACACTTGATGTATTTTTCACTCTCTTTATGAGTGTATTAAAAAATTACTTTTATAATATTACCTAATATTTCTTTAAAATATATAAAAAATATTTTTCACC
>JBBYHO010000020.1:12956801-12969312 GCA_038382025.1 Adansonia gregorii
TTTTTTAACCTTCTTTAGTAAGTTTCACTGTCTTGAACTTTATCATGCAGTGGCGATTTGAAGATAGGACAAATATAGCAAGAAAAGCAATAGATAAGCTCAATGACCCACTATCAGTCTTGAAAAGGTTAAAATTATTGATGACGCCGATTACTGTGGAAAATACTTTTTTTGGTGTTAACGCGAAAAATGCATTGGAAGTGCTTGAGTCGGTGTTGGAGCGGCCCAATCATTCAGTTCTGAACCAATACCAGGCCAATGAAATTGACAAGCAGAAGTTATACCGACTCGAAGGTAGAATTTACGTGTTCCTAACTAATAGTTTAGTAATTTCTTTTTGTTAATTGTTTACATAGGTCAGTAATTGTTAGTAAATTTTAACACCTTTTTTATATATAAATATGTATTGATGTTGATACCGATGTTGCTCCGGCTCTCTTTTTTCTTGAAATACTTGTGTCCAACACATATTTGAACATGGGTATTGAGGTATGACCCTCCAAACACATGGAAAAACTCAGAAAAATTGAACATACCCGTGTTGGACACATACCGTATATCTGACAGTCACATTGGAGTTCGAGTAACATAGGTTTATACAAAAATTTTTCTCATGTGTTGTTTGCTTTCTTCATATATTTAGGGCAAGAGACAAATATGGAGTCACATTTCCAAGGGGATACAGTTCTGAGCCAAGGATGGGCCAATGAGAGTTACGAGCAGTTTCCTAGCCCATTCCAATTCAATGGTATGATTTACGAGTATCTTTTGCCTAAAATCCTCGTTCTGTCATGCTTCGAATTAGTACCAAGTAATAATTAAATTAATTTGTGTTAAATTCTGCTTCATTTATGATTTATAACATTATGTATTTGCAGTGCATCAAATATAGTATGCTCCTATAGAATACTTTAATATTTCTTAATTTTTAATATGACTCAATAATTGTAGGTAAACCTTTAGCACCTCTTTTATATGTAAATATGTATTGATGTTGATACTTATGTTGCTCCAACGCTTTTTTTTTTTTTTGAAATACTTGTCTTTGAAGCATATTGGGTGTGAGTATTGGGGTTTGACCCTCCAAATACATGGAAAAATTTAAAAAAAAAAAATTAAACATACTCATGTCGGAGACATATTGATATCGGACACTTACACCCAAGTCCGAGTAACATAGGTCGATACATTTTAATCATTTAAAGTAATTTTTCTCGTTGCTGTCTTTATATGTTTAGGGCAAGAGACAAATGCGGAGTCACATTTCCCTGGGAGTCTTAAGCAAGCAATGCCGATGGTCTAGTTTTCTGTCTACTCTCCTTTCTTGCTCTTTATTTCCTTTTTTTTTTTGGGATAAATATATATATATATATATATTGTTTTTGCATGCCATTGTACCATTGTGCTGCTGTGCATTCAAGTATTATGTACCAGTTCAAACCTCAAATTGTTTTATGAAAAAGAGAGGAATAATCATATTATAATTTTTGAAGAACAAACGTTTAAATTAATTTAGTAAAAAATTGACGGCTTGTGACTTATAGACTACGTGTAATATTTATACATTGACAAATGGTTTATTGAATATGGCCCATAAAAGAAGTCATGCTTGAATTTTATTCTGCCATTTTGGGCGGTAATTAATGTGAAAATTGACTTTATTATTCGTTCAAAAATTCAATCTTATGCCACTGAACTTATCTTAATTACTTCATAGGTAGATGAAGATATGATAGACTTGTCGTTCCTTAATGCTGATACTCTTTGATGCATGTATAATCTAATATTTTGGCAATTCCAAAAATAGTGTTTATATGGGTATGCTAATCCCTTAGTCCATCTTTTGACCATCCATTCTTACTTTGAAATTCAAATCCAAAACCTTAATATTACTGTAAGAGAGATACTTCTAGATTATATGAACATTCAAAATTCATATTGCTGTTTCAAAAGTTTCGGTTTGATTCAACATTTGTCGTAAAAGACCAAACCTAAACAAGAAATATCAGGCAGACACACACAAAAGAAATCCGAGTAGGAAAGCTGTCAGTTTCTATGCCTACTGCTGTTGATTTTTCTCCTTATTTACATGGTTATCTTCAGGTAGCCTCAACTAGTCAAGGACTTAATGTTGATCCGGTAAGTTTTTGCATCTTGTTGCAGAGTTTGTCGTGCAATCTGCATATTTTTAGATTATTATCTGATTCTCTTTTCGTTATACTGTCTTCCGACACAGTTGCATCTTGAAATGTCAAAACATGAGGATTTGGACAGTTTGGGCTTTTTGAACAATTTCAAAAATTCGAGCAATTTGGAGGGTTTGAAAATTGTGGACAATGCAAACAATACTATGATTGAGGCAATGCTAGGTAGGTAACCCTTGTGCAATGATATAATCAAGTATTTTTTTGATTTATTGAAGATGGCTTTTTGTGTTTCATTTCTTCTTGATGATAATAACGAAGTAGGATGGAATTCTGATTTATCCTTAACACAGCTGTCCTCCTAATAGTAACAATTTGATCTTGCATGTGAGATATTTTTAAACCGTCACACAACAAACTTAATTGTCTTGTAAAATTTTTGAGTTCTTTTACTTGTCAATCATATATATTTTACCCTTATTTCTCCTGCATTAATAACTGACTTCTGGAATTGATGAAAAATTTAGATATGTCTGAAGTTACCACATTTAAAGGCTACACAGTTTCTAAACACAATGCCAATGTGGTCGCTGAGATATTTGACAAGTATCCAGACATTGATGAAAAGTTTCAATTGAAGCACCCACGTAATCAGCTTTCCATTATGACGTCACTAGCTGAAGTCTACCAAAAAACAGGAAGTGGGACGGAGATGCTCGAGCTGAAGCACATCCCAGGTATGACGTTAATGGTCCAAGACATGGAATCTACCGGTTTAAAGGTTCCATGGCTAAAGGAGATGTTGGAAAAGGTCAGTAAAATGCTGGAGGATAAGGCAGATAAAGCAGAAAGGAAGAGATTGCAAAAAGAGATCATTAGCCTAGAAGCTAAAGCAAAAGAAGCCAAGGAGAAGCTGGCCAAGTTGGAGAAGAAACCACGGGTTGAGTAATTGCTTCTTGTTTTTCCGCCTGAATGGTAGCAGGTCAAAATCTATATGACGTTGGATTTTATATCTAACTGGTTTATAGGGATGTTGATGAACTGATAGTAACGTATGGTTCTGTGTGATGGATTAATATCTAAATGGTTTAGGAGGATGTTGATGAACTGATAGTAAAGTATGTTTTTGTGTGATGGTTTGCGTTTGGATTTTGTCATGCATCTAAGATTTCAAAAGAGCGTTATGAATTTCATGTTCACGGTTTTATGAAGATTTTTTTTGGGGTATTTAAAGTTATATTTTGTTGAACCCTAATTATTAGAATTAAAAGTTCAATATTTTACTGATAAACCACAGATTGTTGACTTTTGTGATCGATGTATGGTTGCATGGTGACAATTCCTACTTGTTAATTGTAGACTCTACTCTGCCTTATGCGCAGAGGGAAACTATGCACTGCCTCAGTGTTCTTTTTCTTAATCAATGAATACTGCGTCCCAAACAAAGCAACTAACATGCTTGAGAAAACATGTTGACAGGATCAGCAGCAATGTTTCCCAAACGATGCAGCCGTGATCTAATAGCTTCTTGAGTCTGTTGGAAAATCCAAGTCCGCAGGCTCGGCATTTTATCTTGACTACACATTCTTTTACTCCGCTCTTTCCAGACCATATAAATGCAGTCATTCCGTGCAATGAGCAAGAGAAATGATATCAAGGCTGGCTCTCCCTCATTCTGCTAACAACCCAATGCAGATCCTCTGTCCAATTTCCAATATCACGACGAATATTACAAGTTTCCAGAGGCTGCTTCCAACTGCATACAGAACAGTCATAAGCAAAGAACAAATGATGGCTTGTCTGCAAATTATTTCGACATAAAAGAACACATCCCTTCCAACAGGGATTCCCAACCCAAGTAATTAATCTGTCCATGCTAATTTGTTAACAGGGGCCTTTCATAATACGGGTCAAGACCATTTCACCAGATAGGTTCACTTTTTGGGCTTAATTAATTTAAAAGGTATCGTTATGCTCTGTTTAAAAGTCTGAAAGCTCTAATATATAATCTTTATGCCCTCAAAATTTTTTGGGTACTATAACTTTGAATTTGAAACTTGCATTTTTTTTTTGTCATATTGGGTTTCTATTTACAAATATCATTATCGTCTGTTGTTTTCTCTTATATATATATATATATAGTAATTTTGCACTATTTGAATAATATATAAAAACTAAAATAATTTTATATTTGATTCATTATCAATGCATACATTTAATAAGCTATCGACACCAACTAATCGGCTGTCATTTAATTATTGAAAATTTTTAAAATTTTAAAGTCCCTAAAAATAAATAAAACTTGTTTTAATACCTATGCTTAGCCATTAGTAAAGCCAAGTCTTGCATAATGACATTTTGAATCGTGATACGTTAATGAGTTCGATGGACATGGGCTGATATAACTATTTTATTCAATACTTTATATATATATATATATCAAATATTTATGTTTCATAATTGTATTTATATATTTGAATATAATATGTGTATTGCACATAATTTTTTTGATAAAATCCTGGAGAAATCATCGGAACTGATTTCATGAAAAGCGAGCTTCGGATTTCGCATTGGAGAAGAATCACGAGTTTGATTTGGTTTGGTTTGGTTTGGTTTCACTTAGAAGGGAAAAAAAGAAAAAAGAAAATTTGTACTATTTATACTTGGCATTTGTTTTTTAGGAATGAATACCAGGCCTATATTTTGGAAGGCCAATAAATAAGTTCATTACCCTATATATATATATATTGTGTGTTTCATTATTATAAGAAAGGAAAACAAAATAGCTGTTTATTATAAGTTTAAGAGTACAAGAGATTTTGATTCAATTTCCATGGATGGTCTTTTTATAAGTGTCGATACTTTGAAAGAAAAGATATTTAATCACAACACTTGGGCAGGACTTCGACCTCATTGTCACTAATTCGCAAACTAAAAAAGGTTGATCTTTGCTCTTTGGTAGATACTTACAATTAAATGTTAATTGGCTTAGCTTACCTTTTTGGGAGCAGATAATGTTTTTACTAAAGCTTTTACTTACTCACTATTCATGGGTTGCTCTTTTGGACCTTATACTAGGTTTTTGAAACAATGGCACTTCAATTTGAAATATAGGTGGTTCTAAACTTTACTAGCTTTCTTTCTGTGCTTAGATTGTGTAGAGGCGGGTTTCATGTTTACAGCAAACTAGGTACTTGTATGCTTAGATACTAACCAAGTCTGAGAGAAAGAATTGTTTGTTTGTGTGAGGGATTCTGATTTTTAGTTAAATCTAGCATAAAAATGTCAGTTTTGAGTACGGCCAAGTCTGGCTTTCGGTTGGAGTTCTCATTGGGCTTTACATTGGCTCGATTTGTTTCTAGGCTGGATGTGAAGATTGTAGTTTGGTAATTATTTGCAGTGTTTTATAAACAACTGTTCTCTCTTTTCAATTTCAGAATATCTTGATGAAGCAATGTTAATCCCAAAAAATACTTCTGTATTAATTCGCCGGGTTCCTGGAAGGCTTGGCATGCCCATTGTTGCTGCTCCAGAGTATTATCTCAATCCTTTAGATGCCTAACCTCTCAAATATTTTAATTTTAGTGAACTTGCTAAAAAACCAAGTATGAACTCAATTTACTGCTTGATCAGTTGTGTGGTTAGATCATTTCTGGCTTGTAGTGCCTGCTATTGTTAGACAACATTTGATTATTGGTTTGAGTTTGGGCTTTGGTATGCTTTACAGGCCTAAAGTGGAACATCGGATTGAAAATGCTCAACCAGAAAAGAGTAACTTCCTGGGAGCTGACTTATCTGTGCCACAATATGTAAGCTTTGTTCCTTCCTACTAATAAAGTTGATGAGGATAGCAAGATTAGGGCTTTGATTGATACTCCTGCCTTGGACTGGCAGCGGTGAGATGACTGCTTTTTTCTTTTTCCTTCTCTGTTGTATTGTTGCAATTTTCAGTAACCATTTTAATTATTTTGGACTCACGGCCAAGATTCAGATGGTTTTGGACCTAGTAGAGGCTTTGGAAGGGGAATGGGTGGAAGGATGGGTGGGCTTGGTTTTGGTGATTCTCTTATGCCCTTTTTTGTTTCTATTGCATAGTTTGTCATGGGGTGGGGGGGGGGTGTGTGTGTGTGAGAATTAAATCACTAGATCATTTTAGTTTGATCCTTGTTTGCTGCTTAATATTGCAGTATAAATGTGCCTCTGTGCTTTTGCATGTGATTTTAGCTGTCTAGTACTCTAATTTCATAGTTATTTTGTCTCTATACATGTGTGCATGTGAGTGTGCTGTCCGTGTCCATAGTTGCATTACCTGTTAAGTGCTAGCTTATCAGTGGTCTATGTTCTTGTAAATTTATCGAAGTTTGAACTGTTACAAGTTTACTGTGATAATGCATAATATTTTTTGGGACATTTCATTCGTGTAATTATACTTCTGAAATTGTATATGCAGCTGAAGTTTATGCTTTTCCATCGAGGTCAATCAGGATTGGAGCGCAAAACCTCAGGTGTAAGGGACCACATTATCTCAAAGTCAATGTGCATATGTGGGGCAACCAACATACTTGCTGATGATCTTCTACCAAATAAGACCCTAAGAGATACAATTAATCGTATATTGGAGTCTGGTGGTAATAGCAGTGCTGACAATGCTGGAAGCACTTTTCAAGTTCAAGGTTCATTAGCCATTGACATAATGAAATGAATTTTTCAATTAGTTCTATGATGTAAGAATCAGAACTGATTTTTCCTGTCTCTCAAATTTAGATATGGAATCTGCTCGGCGTCAACAGTTAAAAATTCCATCTCCTAATACATCTGTTGCAGCAATGGGAGAGCAAAAGCCAGTATCTGCTAAGGAAGAAAGCCCTGATGTGAAAGATCAGCTAATGAGTTGAAGGTAGCTATTCCCCACAGCAGGTCTTTGAGAAAGTTAAGCTTGCTAAACCAACTGATGCATCTGAAGCTACACTGGAGTCAATGAGTTTGAAGGAACCTGCATCACAAGGTAATGCCCCATTCAGAGAGGAAGAAGTGCAACAGAAGGTGGCTTCTGGAGAGGCAGGTAGTAATTATTTGTTCCTTATTTAATGGTTATGTTGTTTTGGTGAGGTTAAAAGACAACCTTTAAGAATATTGTTACTGATCGCCCCATGAAAGTGGAAAGATTTAAGGTTCAAACTGGGTAGAATATGCTTGGAGTGGGGCTATCCTGTTCATCTCAGCATCAGTACCATTCGTGTTCTTGAAAGATTGTGGCTGAGATATATATTTATGTGTGAGTGTGTATCCTTTTTGAAAGGAATATTCTGGTGTGTCTGCTTAGAACATACATTCTTAGGCACTAAACTTTTTTGTCATCTTCCTGTTTCATCTTGCACTTTAATTTGGATGGATTTTCTGTGTGTATTATGGAGAGAGTAAGTAGTATTCTTAGTAGAAATTGGAAAATAAATGGATTATAGGTTTAATTTTGATGCTTTGCTTCTCCAGGTAAGAAAAAGAAAAAGAAGGGTCGTTTGCCAGCAAACGGTAGGTCCACAGCCCCTTAGTGTATTTGGTGATGGCACAAATTACATTTAAGTTTCATAATTTGGGAATGTTTAATCTGAATCTTAATTCTTTTCGCCCTCTAGACTTGCAGTGGAAAACCCCTCAGGATCGTGCCACTGAGAACTATATGATGTCTATGGGTCCCTCGGCCTATAACCCTTACGGGACTGGTATCCAGCCTGGGATGGATGGTTTATGGGTTCTTATGCTGGTGCAATGCCCTGTAAGGGGGGCTATGGACTAGGTCCATCGAACATGCCGTTTGGAGGTGCCATGACTCCAGATCTATTTGGTGTTCAGGGTTGCATGTTTCCTCCCATCCCACCTCAGGGTACGTGTAACGTTTATTAAATAACCCAAAGCTATGTTTTTCCAGTTGCATATCTGTTGCTCGGGTGCTTGCATGGAAATTTTGTCTGTTTTGAAAGTACTATTGGGTTCAATATCAATGGCATTATGACTTTATATGCAACTTGATGCCATCTGGACATCTGTGTCTTACTATTTTCAATCTGCTTTGTGGAGATCTTGCTGAATTTGGAATGGGTATGAACATTGCCCCACCTATCATGAGCAGAGAGGAATTTGAGGCTTGCCAAGCTAATCTAAGGGGGAAACGTGAAAATGGGAGGAAGGTGAAAGATACTGAACATACTTTCTCATTCTAAGCTTAGTAGGTACTCTTGTTATTAAATTCAACTACTTTCCGTTGACCTGGGAACGATTCCTGTCATTTGTTTATTCCGAGTCATAGTGCATTAAGTCCGTGATCCTGGAAAAGGGCTTGCTGTAGGTTTAGAATAATGTTTCTTCTTATTATTTACACATACGGACTTCACATGATTAAGTGGTTTACTTACTATTTCTAAAATTGTTGCAGGGAGTTCTCCAGAGATCGGGAATTTGGTAGAGAAGTGAGCAGCAGTGGTGATGTCTGATCATTGAAGTCAAAATCTGCATGTATTCTTTATTTTCCTTGTATTTATGTTTGGTTATGCACATAGGGTTCCACTGATTGGCATGGAGAAAAAAGAGAAGTAAAAAACTTGAAACTTTCTGAAAGCCCTATTTACTCTTTACTATTTTACTCTCTCTCTCTCTCTCCCCTGCAAATTTTTATTGAGTTCATCTGAGTTGCAAAGTTTAAGCATTATATTTGTGGCATTTTGTGGCCTTGTGATACAGTGTTACTCATCTACTGAATATTTGCTGTACATTCTGTTTCATTCTCTGTTGCTTTGAGACCGGATTTGCCATTTTTTTTGGGTGACTTTGTAATGAAGTAGAAGTGAAATGCTTCAAACTTTGAATCCTTCATGAGGTCTTCGGCTAATGGTGCCAAAATCTTATTGGGTTTGAATTAAATAACCTCTACAAACAAAACAAAGTGAAAAATGAAAATAATCAATTCATTTGCAATAGGGTTAGAAGTAAGCTTGTCTTTTGAAGTTGCTAATTGAAGTTCTCTTCTAGTTCATCCTATCTGGCTTAGTTCCTAACTGGCTTTCAAGTATTTCTAAAATGTAATCCATCTGCAGCTCCTTTAGTTTCGTCATCTACCAAATAGCTCTTCCATTTTGCTGTTCCATTTCGGTCCTCAAAACAGTGGCTGGTCATAAAGTACTACCCGAAGATTCTCGTTTTATTGGAAAGATAAATAAACATTTATTTTGCTTGTCTCCGATGACACGAGAAAAATAAGTTGGTCTTTTGATGATGGGTATATAGTAAGTCGAAGAATTTAGAGAACGAACATAACATAACAGGAGAAATAAGTTGTCCAAACGGGAGAGAATTATAAAAGAGAAATCTATTTTTTACGATAAGTCATTTTTGTTGCTAATCTCATGTCTTAGTGTTTCTTTGTTGCAGAAGCCTATCCAACAAATGTTAGGTGGCGATCATCGCCATGAACATCTTCGGCACCGATCAGAGAGGACCTCACCTGACCATTGCGGGACCATAAAGGCATAAACCACTTCCCCACCCTTCAAAGAGAAAAGCTGAACAACATCATGAACGCAGTCGTGATTATGACTATGATGATTGTGATCGCTGCCATCGTCACCATCGATCTGAGTCTTCCAAGCTTGCCCCTGAAACAGTCACCAAAGCCACTTCCATGACTAGTACAGCAGCAGTGGATGAGAAGCAAAAGGCAAGCGTGTTTTCTCGCATCAGCTTTCGAGAAGGAAGACTCAGCAAGAAACTCCGGCTATCTTCGGACGCACCTGCACCCTGTGGCCGTCACTAGTCATCTTCCAATGGATGCTATGATGACTGCAAGACCACTTCAGCAGCTGCCAATTCTGCTACTAATGGCGGTGGTAGGAAGAACAAAAGCAGCAATGCGGTGGATTATGAGTCTATTGATGATGATAGACATTTTAAAAGGAAGCCCTCAAGGTATGAGTCGTAGCCACCAGCACCGGCACGCATCAGCTGAGTGGGTAGAACAACCGCGGCATTCCAGAGGATCCAAGGAACGGGGGTGTAGCGGCTATAGTAAACATAGATATTGCTGCTTGCTGTAGCAGCAGCATTTGCCAGTGTTAAAAAAAGGGGATTGACCGATACGGATTGGTTGTATAGGAACCGGTGGTCCGTTCGGTCCGATAGATATCATTAAACGGGAGAGTTTTCAGGACTGGTTAAAGCCTGGAGAAACTCTACAAACCAATTTCGAACTTAATATTTTTTTATCTTTTTATAAAAAAATTTATAATATACAAAGAGATTTAAATTTTTAATTTTTTTTAATTTATGTTAAAGATTATATTATTTAATTGAATATATTTTTTATTGAATATTTATTATTAGAATTATATATTTAATATTTTAATTTTTATTAATTGAATTTGTTGATTCAATTGATTTAATTGATTGAATTAATTGAATCGATAATTAAAGGTTTCGATGATTTGATCTTTAGTTCGATTTCTTTTAACTTATGCTCTCAAAGAGCTATCGCATGTTGTTGCATCATTTATATGTTATCTTAATAATCTAATAATATGTTTTTGCTCTGTAGAAATTACACATTTGAAGAATATGATGACAAAAAGCAATATGGATATAATTCCTTGCGTGGAATTCATTAGAGACTTATTAATTAATTAGTTTCATCTGGATATATAATATCAATTCTTTCAAAGAAAAAAGAAAACTATACATATCTAAACTCTTTTCTCTTATTTATAATATATAAAAACATATATTTAATTTTTTAATTTTTAAATTGATATGGTAAATAATTTTTATTGATTAATTATAATAAATTCTTAATTTCATTAAATCCTTTTTATCAAAAATAATTTGCCTGACTTATAATTCTCTGTTCGCCTTAATCATTGAAATTTATAAATAATTATTAATTAAGTGTAACTATAACTTAAAAATCGAACCACTTTACTATTAACAATTTTCGCGTACTTCGGTAAACTGAAGTCACACAGTCAAAAGGTAATCCTTTTCAAACAAGGAGATGGATTCACCTGGTGGGTGAAGTTGCAAGCTTATAAATCAAGTCGTGGCTTTAAAACCTTATTTAACCCCAAATCCATCACCTCAGTCATATCATATTCAGAATTTTCTCCATCAAATTATTGATTAATCGATTCGAGTATAACTTGTGTTTTCTTGGGAGAATTTTCGATCGGAAAAACATGTCATATCATCCGAGAAGAAGGTATCATGGTCGTCAAGAATGTTATTATAGACCAAAGTTTACTCATCCAAAGTCGTCCCCCACAGTACCCCACGATACTGGTACGTAAGTTTTTCTCTCCTTTCTCTTGTATCTTAAAGATTATCTTTGGGTACTTTGGTTCAATTCTTGGTTTTTATGTTTCAGGTTCATGGCGATCATTGCCTGCATGGGAGAAAAGATTTTGCGAAGAAGTTGGTGCAATGCCCTGGAAAAGATTTGTTGAAGCAAAAAAGAATTTACATGAAACTGACAAAGTATTTGATTGGAATGATTCAGCTGGTTTAATGGCTTTCAAAGAAGCCAAACAAAGATTCTGGGCAAAACACCACGGTTTTCCTTGCAGGAATCGGTTGCCAAGTCCGGATATGTATATCGATAAACATATTGATTGGAATCCGAAAATTGATCCAAATCTTTTCTCAGAAATCAGGTCACTTTCTGATGATGAAAACGAAGTAGAAGCTGCTAAAGAAGTCGACTGTCTTTCGATTCCATTAGATCAGATTAAGCCGACTGGGTGGGATTAAACTGGGACGTCGACGGTCAACATTTGAATAGAAGCGCGAACAGAGGAGTACCAAAAGTGGGCTTTGAACTTGGTACTGTTTGATAGTGTACTTGTCAAACTTTTCCTTATTATTCTATTATTAGTACGTATGATTTACCATCTTTCAGCACAAAGTATAACAAGATTATTTATGGTAATCATTCAAAATATATAAATATATACACAGATTTTTGTTTATTAATGAGATTAAAAAGAAATTCAAAACTCATTTTTTGCAATATATTACAATTCAATGAGTTATTAAATGTATAAATATAATATAAATTATTAAATATAAATATGATATGTATATTAAATGTGTTATATATTCTTATTTAAATGTATTCATATTGGATTTATTACAATTGTTTTCCCGTATCTATTAGTGTGGAAAGTCCGTCACACTCTTTTTCTAGGAGTTACTCTGTTTCAAGTTCAGACATTGAGGGAAGATGTTTGGCCCTTGCTAAATGCTTGGCCACGAAGTTATCTCTTCCGCCTTGGAGACCAAGTATAACATCAACATATAAAGTTACCCGACAACCGAAGTTTTCAGAAAAA
>JBBYHO010000020.1:13025401-13045271 GCA_038382025.1 Adansonia gregorii
TTTATTTAATTAAATTAATGTCATTTTGACTTTGATACCAACTCAATCAATTATTTTATATATAATATAGATTTTAGAATTCATTAAAAATTATTATAATAATAACCTTTTTGTGGATTATTATTTAGATTTTCCTAAAATTTTTATCAATATTCAATTACATCCCAATTTTCTACTTTTCCTCACGTCCGCGAGTGTTGGATTGGTAGTTCCGATCAAACATTCTAAAACCACCGCTAAGAAAATAAAAAATTTCAGACCGTACCTATACCATTATAAAATAAATAATTGAATTTAATGATAAAAATTAAGTGATATTGATTTAATAATTTATTTTATTATAAAATTAAAATCAATTAAAATAATAAATTAAAAGTAAAAATATTTTAATATTTTAATTTATTTTTACATTATACTTATTTATTTAAAGCTACACACAATTAAAAAATTATTTATATCAAATAAAAACTAATTTTATTTATTAAAACTACTTACCTTTTTATTTAGAAAAAACACTTTTTACTTTTAAAAAAATTTCTATTTTTTTTAAATTTTAAAATATATAATTTTTTCAAAAAATAAATTACAAAAATTTATCTATTTCTACGAATGTGTTAAATCTAGTATGATAAGTACAAATAATGGATATATGTTTCCAACCAACCCTCTTCCGCCACGTGATCTCCAGCAGGTGTGACACTGGATTTTCAGTATTTTTAATTTAAAAAATAAAAAATAAGGAACAGATAGTCCACCAAGTCAAATTTCATGGGTCACATTACCATCCTCACCGTCAACTTTCACATACATCACGTAAATCGAGCCGCAAGGACTCGTCTGTCTTAAAAGAAACGAAGAGTGACGGTATCGTTACCATCAATTAACGTGTAAAAACAATCCACGTGTCATACTCTAAATGTTGAGGGCCATATGATTATCGCCAATTTTTCGAGTTCACCGGACTGGACCCCTCACCTTTTCAAAATTCGATCACCATCACTCGTTTTTATCGTTTTCTCAAATTCCCTTCGCGAGAAAACGAGACCCAAACAAAAGCTTCGCCGTATTACACATCAGAAAAAACCTTCTCTCTTTCTTTCACTGACTTATTTTTACTTCGATTCACCGAAACCCTAACTCGATCCGCCGGAGAATTCAAGAGCCCGGTAAGTCGCAGATACTAATTAATTATTCAATTAATTTACTCTTCCGTTAACTTAGGTTTTACTCAAAACAATTCTTTTTCCTTTTCTCTTATGTTCTATCTTTTGGTTTTCTCTTTGTTGGTAAATTTTCTTTTTTTGGTTATGGTGCGGTTAAAATGGTTTTGTTTTGAATTGGAGTTTTCTGGTGCAGTAAATGACCGTACGATTAGGGAAGAGTTGAGTTCAAACGGCTAGGGATTTCATCACCGGATGGAGGGAGGTAGCGTCTCTAGACTTATTTGCTCTGGTAACTGTTCATATTCCTACTTGTTTTTTATTACAAATTATCTTTCAGGATTTTCGTTTTTCGTGTTCAATTAGAGCTTGAAAACATTTATCTTTTTGAACCGGTGGATTTAGTGTTAGCTAAAGTTCACAGTTAAATTTTTGGGTTTTTTTCGCTTAAATAGATTGGAAGTAAGTTCTTTTTTGTATTTTCAAGATTGACTGTAGCTGAGTCAATTATGTCAAATCAGTTTCTTTTCTTTAATATGATTTTATAATTGTTAATGTGTTTGAGCTCGAGCTTTTGTTTAATTTAATTCACAGTTGACTAGTTAATTGTTTGAGCTAGGGTTTTGTTGGAAGTTACTTCGTGGTATTGATATCTGAGTGCAACTAGCCGATAAGTGAAGAAAGATAGATGTTTCTTTTTGTTCTTAAGGATTATTATCCTTTTGTATACTGCAGTGGAGTTTTCAAACTCCAGAGGTGGGTTTACACCCGCTGCCTTTCCGTTTAACTAAATATATTAAGCTAATACTTTATTGTTGATTTCATTATATAGAGGACTTGGCAGTTATATACTCATGCTTGTAAAGGTTTTAGACTCTATCAGATAATAGTTCTTATTCTCAATTCCGACAAAGCAAAAGCAAACCTAATTGTTGTTGAAAAATTTCAGTTTTTAACGTAATCTATAGTTGGTTTAAGATTTATGTTTGAATTATCACACTAAGTTTGCATTCAATTGACCAAGTTGACATTTTCTTTTGGCTTCTGTAACTCATAAAGCTGAATCCTCCAAGCTTTATTTGCCAATGAATGCAAAATTCTATGAGCAGTTGTCAAGGCTTCCTCATACTAAATAGTTTTTCGAGAAAACACGTTCATTGTTGGACAAAAATATAGGATTTGGGTGTTGGCATATTCTAGGTTCATATTAGCCTCTTCCTGGGGCCTAGGGAGTGAATAATGGAAGTGCATAAGTTTTCATTTCCCATATGTTTATGTAATTTTAGTTCTATACTATTTAGTTAGTCCTATATTGGTTTTTTGACCCCTTTCTCTTTTCTTGATGTGATATGAAGTTTCAACTGTTAAATTTTCTGTTTTTTGCTTATGTTTACTGCAAATGAAAATTTCGTGGACATTTTCCATTTTTTAAATTGACCTTGAAAGCATCAAAATTTGTAATTGTAGTTTATCAGATATTCATGCTATACCGGGAAGGAGAAAAGATTCCGCACCATCATTTATGCCTCTCTGCTCTTTTTGCATGAGCAGTTGGCATCTTTTCTATGCTTCCCATTAATTAATTAATCCGTTTGAATTGACTATTCTTTGAACTGTAGATTAGTATTCGACTCTACAGGAAGTAGTTAGTTGGGTAATGTGGGTTGTTCTGTTTGGAGAAAGTTTCTAAATTTCATCTTTCCTATGTAATTCACGCTGTACTGGGGTAGTCTTAAAACTCTGGGGCCTGACCACTTTGTCTGTGTAGTATTTGAACTGCAATTCGACAATCGTTTTCTTCTTCTAAACTTTTCCTGTTGTAGGGATACCCTCATGGATTATGATGACAATGATTCCAAAAGCCAGAATCTTCATTTAGCTGGTGAAGGGAACAATAAATTTCCACCTGTTTTACGCCCTTATGCTCTTCCAAGATTTGATTTTGACGATAACCTTCATGGGCATTTAAGATTTGATAGTTTGGTTGAAACTGAAGTTTTTCTTGACATTGAAGGTAGTGAAGATAATCATTGGATTGAAGATTTTTCAAGGGGGAGTACTGGGATTGCATTTAGTTCATGTGCAGCTGAATCTTGTTTGATTTCTAGGCGCAACAATGTCTGGTCTGAGGCAGCCTCCTCAGAATCTGTAGAAATGCTATTAAAATCTGTAGGACAGGACGAAACTATTCCTGGTCAAACTATTAGTAAAAATTTAGATGCCTGTGATGAACTTGGCTGCATAATAAATCAGATGGAGCCTAGTTTGAAACACGGAGATAGTGGTCTTTCTAAAGTAGGGGATGACTTACAGCCTGCATTACAAATATGTGAGTCTCCAGGAAAATTTTCTGGGTTAAAAGGTGATGTAGAAGGAGATCATCAGCTGGTTGAAGTTGTTTCTAAAACACATGAATTTAATATATCTGTTGATGGGGCATTGAAAGATCTAAATACCAGCAATACTGACTTACTTGTGACTGAGAGAGATGAGTCTAAAGATGGTGAACATATTGTTGTTAATAAAACTGTGGAAGCTTCGGTTGATCAATCTGTAGATAACAGGGACCAGGAGGATAAATTTGCTTCTGGGTCACAAGTTGATACTGTGATTCCCTCTGCGGCAAGTAGTGCTTTGGTAGATAGCCAAGATACCACACATTTAAAAAATGATATCATTGATGAAAATGTGGATAGTTTGGCAGGGGAAAATGTTGATTTGAGCCAAGAAATTCACATTGATGGGGAAGACTTGATTGAAAATGCAGTTGCAAGTATTACCTCGCTTGGACAGAACCATTCAGCCGTGGACGTCCAATCTAAGGAAGATGGACATGCTATTGGAAATATTATAGCTTCTGTGGGTGAGCCTTTTGATAGGATTTTGAAGGGGAATTCTGACCTTCATATGGTGGATGGGTGCAGTGAGGGCTTGAGTGTAGAAAGTCCTCAGCAGACCGGCAAATCCAAAGACATTGCCTTGTCTCAAGGAAAATTACATGACATATCCCCAACAGTGATGCCTTTTGTTGGTGATGCTACCCTTAAGGAGCATGGGAGTGACAGCAATACTGATACTCAAATTTCTGCCAGTCTTGAGCCAAAGTTGGATTCAGCGGTGGAGATAGCATGTGATGCTGTTGGGAAGAAGGATTTGTTAGAAAGTGATTGCCATCCTGATACGGAAATCTTGAGCAGCAAGTCTGATAAATCTTTGTTGTTAGTGGATGGTAAAGGTTCTAAGGGTGAAGGTGAAGGTGCCCGAAATACTTTGGGGGCAGAACCCATGAAATTATATGAAGAATATATAGTCGCTGAACAGAATGATGATTATAAATCTGATCAAAGTGTTTCAGCTGCTGCAAATCAAAACACCAAATTGTCTTCTGATTGTGGTAACGTAGATTGTGAGGATGATGGATCTGTGCTTGTAATGAAGGGAGTTGACTCCTCATCCTTGGGCACTGGTGGCACAGCAAATGAGTTAGCTTCAAATGTACAATCTAACGTTGCTGTCAGTGGCAAGTCTGGTTTGTATATTTTGAAGCATTAAGTCTGATAACTAAGCTTTTTCTTTCTTTCATTTTTCCTTCCTTTATCCATCCTGCATTGTTTGCTAACTTGGTGTTCCTTTGGTACAGTGGATTGTGTTCTTTTGCCTTCCAGCAGGGGTCTTTCTGCTGCTGCTGGTTTTGAACAGAAAAAGGGTCAAGTGTCATTTTCTGAAGCAAGTTTCTCAATCATGAAGACTTCTGGACTGACAACAAACAGTGGTGCACCTTGTGAGACTGGCAGACAATCCTCTTGTAAGAAAGTTGCTCAGTCCTTGTTGGAGGATCCTTCTAATGATGAGGGCCAAAGTGGAGACCTGAAACTTAACGGAGTCACAAAGGATGTGCATGCATCATCTATTGTCTCTGATTCAACGGTGAGAGGGACTGATGGTGCTGAAGCTCAAGTTATTTCTAAAAGGGGTTCTTCAGAAGCTGCAGGTGAGCTATTATGATCAATATGATTCCTTGGTTTACCTAGTAATCATCTCTGGAATATGGTATAGTTGTTTACTCTTGCGTAGACCTTGTTATTATGGTGGTTTTTCCTTCACTTATTGTAGTTCTTTCTGAAATATTTTATTTTTTTGATGAATGAATGGTTGGTTGTGAACTATTTTTGCTATATTTTATGAAGCATATATTCTTGGCTGAAAACTCCATAAGATTAATGTCAGCAACAAAAAATTTCCCTCAGGTGCTGTATCAATTCAAGAGAACAACAAGACATCGACAAATTCAGTGCCTTCAACTTCAAAGGGACCCTACCATGATGCAGTCCAAAATCATCCTGAAGATAGTGACCCCAATTTAGTTTCTGAAGAGAAGATCAGTGGCCATTTTGCAGAGCATCATGTTGATAGTGAGTTTCTTTATAATTTTATTTTTTTATGAAGCATTTATAATTAGACATTTTAAGCCTGTCATGGTAGAATCCTTTGTTTACCCTCCCCAGTCTTGTCCCTTAGATCTGTTCTGTGTCAGTTTTGTTAAAACATTGGTTTGCTTTCTTCTTTTTTTTTTTGGCACCCTCCCACCTCCCCAAGGTTCTTGAGATATATCTCCTTTTGTTTGAATTTCTGCTTTTGAAGTTATATCCTGTTTAAGGGTTATTTATGAACTGTCTATTTGTTTACAATCCATAAATCAAATGCATGCTAAGCCTCTTTCATGGTTCATTTTCATTTTACTCTATTTCATCAGTTTTTCCATTTTCCTTCCCACATTATTCCATGTTATACTTCTGATGGATTAATTTGATGTTGCAGGGGATCATGCAAAGAGTCATAATCTTTCTATTCCTTCTGCACCTTCATCTGAATCTCAAACTAAGATTCTGGTGATGGAAAGTGGAAGCAGTAGTGCTGATCTTGACAATCCTTCATGTGGATCTCCGATTGTCATTAAAACCGAGCAATCACAAAGTAAAATTGAAAAGGATGATGTGAAAGGATCCAAAGGTCAAAGTGCTTCTGTTTCTGGGGTCATGAATGGGGAAACGAACAAAGAGCAGTCTATTTCTCAAGATACGAAAGGAAATGATGCATCTACAGGAGACAGAACTTTCACCTTTGAGGTACCTTCATTGGCAGATTTGTCTGAAAAAGATACTGGCAAGAATTGGCAACATTTTTCTGCTGTGCAACACGGCAGGATATCCTCGGTAAAATTTCATTTTCCAAAAGTGATGTTTTGTTTGGTTAATTTGACCTTTATGTGCTGTAATTATTTCCTGATCTTATCTTCTAGTTGAAATATTTTGAGAAGTTTTTGTGGTGCTATTTTTTTAAATTTTTTTTTCATTGTGGTTATGTTCTATCTCTCTTGCACTTGCTCTTGTGCACTTTGTGTTCATACAACAAGAAGTTCGTGGAGGGAACACCATCAACCTCTAGGTTAAGCGAAGTGGGTGCCAAGGCTGCTCAAGAAGTGAGTCATGCAAATCTTCAGGCATCTGAGAGGGAGAATATGCATGGTGGCTCCAAAGGGACTTCTGTGCGTAGAACAAGACGAGTAAGTAGTAAGAGTACAGGAAAGGAAGCTGCTAAAAAGGGAACTGCTGCAAAAGAAACGACTCCTGCAAGACAATCAGAAAGGAGTGATAGAACAAGTAGTGCATCACTAAGTTTAGCTGGAATTGGCCAGCTTGTACAATCCAATGAGATGCAGCACTGTGGACATATGGAAGGTGGTAATATAAAACCATTTGGGCTTCTTTCTACTTCAGTGTCTAGTTTGCGAGACTTGAACACCTCAGCTTCTTCATCTGCAGTTTTTCACCAGCCTTTTACAGATTTGCAACAAATTCAATTACGTGCTCAGATTTTTGTATATGGAGCTCTGATGTAAGTTTTGCAACTCTTGTTCATTTTGATTTATATATATATATTTGTATTACAGTGAATGTTTTCGTTTTTATTCTGAGGCCCTTTTTTTCTCCTTTTTCTTTTCTCTGGGGCCTGAAACTACCATCGATCAGTCTTATATGCATGGTGCATGTATTGAGATTTTGTACATGTGCTTTGATATCATTGTCAAATCTAGTTGTCTATGGTATTTGCTTCTCTCTTTTGGATTTTTGAGCACGTCTATCTAATTATTTGAACCTTGTTGCTGCAGTCAAGGAACAGCACCTGATGAGGCATATATGATCTCAGCATTTGGGGGACCTGGTTAGGTTTTCTTATCTCTAACCATGTTGCCTTGGGCCTTTTTATGCAGATTTAGTAACTTTTTTTTTTCTGCAGACGGTGGAAGAACTATATGGGAGAACGCCTGGCGAGCATGTATGGACAGGGTACATTCTCAAAAATCGCAACTTGTTAACCCTGAAACTCCACTGCATACACATATGGGTATTTTGTCTTGACTTTAAGTTGTTGAATTATTTTTCTTCTGATTCTTCTGCCTATTAACCTAATGCCTCGGTTGAGATGCTCAGGTGCTAAAACTCCTGATCAATCAATCAAACAACACACACTTCAGAATAAGGTTACATCCTCTCCTGCTAGTCGGTCTACCAGCGAGGGTACTCCAACAACAATTGTAAACCCAATGATCCCCCTTTCATCACCACTTTGGAGTATTCCTACACCTTCTGGTGATGCCCTACAACCTACAGGCATTCCGAGGGGTGCAATTATGGATTATCAGCAGGCCCTCTCTCCCATGCATCCTCCACCTATAAGGAATTTTGTTGGACCTAATGCTCCTTGGATTTCCCAACCCCCTTTCCGTGGCCCTTGGGTTCCACAGACTTCTGCATTTGATTGCAATTCTCGTTTTCCTGTGCTTCCTACTGCAGAAACAGTTAATTTGACTCCTGTAAGAGAAGCATCTGTGGCTTATTCTTCTGCAATGAAGCAGGTTTCCACAGTTCCTATGGTCCAGAGTGGGAGTCCTTCTGTGTTTGCAGGTACTCCCCTGCTTAACCCAAAAAAGGCAACAGTAACACCTGGTCAGCGTTCTGCTGATCCAAAGCCTAGAAAGAGAAAAAAGTCTACAGTTTCTGAGGATCCTGGGCAGATTATACTGTCCTCTAAACCAGAGTCTGCTTCGGCCACTGTTGTGACTGGTCATGCCTCTGCATCTGCTCCCATTACAGCCCCTGCTAGCATTGTTTCTGAGTCATCCTCTGACAAATTCATTACGGTTGTCTCTGCTGATCATCTCAAAAAGGGTGACCAACATTCAGATCAGAGGGCTACTCTGTCTGAAGAGACCAGTGGTAAACTCAAGGAGGCTCAAAAGCAGGCAGAGGATGCTGCTGCGCTTGCTGCAGCTGCTGTCAGTCACAGTCAAGAAATATGGAATCAGTTGGACAAGCACAAAAATTCTGGGTTGGCACCAGATTTGGAAACTGAATTGACTTCTGCATCTGTTACAATAACAGCAGCTGCTGCTGTTGCAAAGGCTGCAGCTGCGGCTGCCAATGTTGCCGCAAATGCTGCCTTACAAGCAAAATTGATGGCTGATGAAGCATTGGTTTCAAGTGACTGCAGAAGTGCTATTCCAACTAATGCGGTCGCTTTTGATAGTGTGAAGAAGCTTGGCAAGGCTACTCCTGCATCCATCTTGAGGGGTGAAGATGCTGCTACAGGTTCTAATTCTGTTATCATTGCTGCAAGGGAAGCTGCTAGAAGGAGGGTAGAGGCTGCGTCAGCTGCCACAAAGCGAGCTGAAAATATGGATGCCATTGTTAAAGCTGCTGAGCTGGCAGCTGAAGCCGTATCACAGGCTGGAAAGATTGTTGCTATGGGTGAGCCTTTCCCATTGACTGAATTGGTAGAAGCTGGTCAAGAGTCATACCGGAAACTTTCCCAAGCATCTTCTGAGCCAAATGGTGATATCACAGAACACTTAGACAAAGGTGGTAGTGTGGAAGCTCCTGGTTCATCCACCAGGCATCCAAAAGAAGGTGAAGTAGACGAGAGGGAAAAGCAAAGTGATGACCATAGAAAGTCACCAACTCTTATGGAGATGGCCAGAGAGTCTATGGACGATCATTCTAGGTTAACAGATGGCATTTTGGGTGCTGCTGCAGCAAGTGGAAAGGATAAAAAGGGACCAAAGGGCCGCAAAGCTTCAGACATTGCCAAAACTAAACGAGTTACTTCTGAATCCGAGAGTGGGTCTGGACCAGCTTCCATGATCACTCAGACTGAACCTGGGAAAGCAGGGGAAACTTCAAAAGATAAGAATATAAGGGAGGGTTCCCGTGTTGAGGTTTGTGCCTTTCACTTAAATATAAGTTAAGCTTTTTGATTGTTAGTTGAAATTTAATACCTTATTAAGTTCTAAGGGTGCAGTTGTATTTGATGGAAATATGTTGATGTAGTTGTGTTTGAAAAAATTTTGAACGCATTTGTCGTAATTACTGTAAGGAAATGTTGCTGTTCACATTTTTTTGACCTTATATTTTGTATATGATCCTCTTGCACTTTTACGCCATTCCTTTTTTTTTTTTCTTTCTTTTTTTTATAGGTATTGAGGGATGGAGATGGCTTGAAAGCAGCGTGGTTCCTGGCTGATATTCTGGATTTGAAAGATGGCAAAGCTTACGTGCGTTACAATGAACTGCAATCAGAGGGTAAGCTATCACGCTTATTGTATGTTGAACTAACTGAACGGTTATAGCTAATAAAGCAGATGTGTCAGAAAAGCATTAATTTTTATGTAACTCCTAGTTAATGCGTGCCCAGTGTCCCATTTTCTTTTGGGATTATTGTGTGATTATCTCTATGCTGAATCTGGAATTTGTTTGTGTGATGCGTACTTCTGTTGTTGGGGGGGGGGGAGAGAGAGAGAGAATATTAATTAAATGCAGCAGAGGGTATCTTACTTTTCTAATGTAGTTGTCTACAGACCTTATGTGTTATGATTTTTGGTTTCTTTTGTAAAAGCATTTTCTCGGTAGAGAATCTTAGACATTTTTTCTCATGCACATATATTGAGGATGCTTTCTTAACAAACCTGCTTTGACTGCTCATCTTATAGATGGTGATAAGCTAAAGGAATGGGTGGAACTTGAAGTTGAAGGGGATACGGCACCCAGGATACGCACTGCTCGCCCTATTTTAGCCATGCCATTTGAAGGAACGAGGAAGAGGCGCAGGGCAGCCATGGGGGACTATAATTGGTCTGTTGGAGATAGGGTTGATTTATGGATGCAAGATAGGTATGCATGCAGTAATTGCTATATCTTCTTGATGTGCGTTGGACGGCAATGGTACTGTTGAAGATTATGGGGGCATTAAAAAATATATATGCATTTATGAGGAAGTAGTGTAGGATAATTTGTCAATATTTGCTAGCCAAACTAGCAACACGAGCGATTTGTTATATTGCCCCAAAAACGATATTGCAAGATGAATATGTATGTATATTTTAAATTCTCACTAGCTGTATTGGAAACAATGGTGAAAGGATGTGTAAAAATTGTTTCATAAATATCGATAAATTACACAACTAATAATTCTACATTATTGTCATTTCTATAGGTTAATATTGGAAAATTTCTTGGAAACCCTCCGAATAGATTGTGCTTGGTTTGTGGATAAGTAACTTCATAAAACAAGTTAACAACTATCCAGCATTAAAGAAACCTATATATTTCTTGTTATGGAGTCCTAAATTTATTCATTTCTTAATCTGACAATTTATTATTTATTAACTTTTGAACAAACTGAAGTTCAGCGAAGGTTTTAACTTTTAAGCATACAAGATAGAATTTTAAGCCTCCTTTTGTGAATGTCTTTGGAACACTTTCGTTGATCAAATGCTGTGTGTCTCGTTTTGCATCCCGTATTTTCTTGTTGTGTCTAGGGATGGAAGGAGAACCTCAATTGCATGAATTTCTTTCAACATTAATTGTCTAGATATGAATCAGTGTCTGAAATTGTGTTCATGTATTTGTTTTTCAGCTGGTGGGAGGGAGTTGTCACTGAGAAGAGCAAGAAAGATGAACAATCATTTACTGTCCATTTTCCTGGTATGTGTGGCCGTCTACAACGTTGTTTTAACAACCTTGATTGTAATGTGCTTAGTATTAAAGTCTATGCAGCCTGTGCTTTGAGAATAATAATGGTTTTCTGTATTGTTTTTATTGCAGCTCAAGGAGAAACATCTGTTGTCAAAGCATGGCTTCTTCGTCCTTCTCTGATGTGGAAGAATAATACTTGGGTTGAATGGTCCAGTTCTCAGGATAATAATGGCTCTTCCAAGGAGGTGATATGTTAGCTTGTAATTTATGTTTCTCTGATAATACCATAATTGCTTCCTTATCCTAAGTCATTGATCCGTTTTTCAGGGTGATACCCCTCAGGAAAAGCGACCAAGGATGGGCAGTCCTATGGTGGAGGCCGAAGAGAAAGATAAGCTGTCAAAAAGTCTTGACATTAAGGAATCTTGGAAACCTGATGACACGAGATTGCTGGATTTATCTGTAAGTGGAAAAATATTTAATATTGGTAAAAGTACCAGAGATGAGAGTAAGCCTGATTCACTCAGAATGATACGTACTGGTTTAAAGAAGGAAGGATCGAGAGTTATTTTTGGTGTTCCTAAGCCAGGAAAGAAGAGAAAGTTCATGGAAGTGAGCAAACATTATGTTGCAGATCAAAGCAGTAAGACTCATGAAACAAGTGATTCGGCTAAGTTTACGAAATATTTGATGCCTCAAGTATCTGATTCCCAAGGAACAAAAAATAAAATTGAACCAAAGGAAACACGAATGGCTGTATCCAAGCCTAGAGTTCTCAAGTCCGGAAAACCACCTGGTGTTTCTAGTAGAACTATTCCTAAGAAGGAAAGCTTATCCAACACTGTGGTTTCTCAACATGATGATGCTGCGGCCACAGATCCTGTAAGCAATGCTGAGAATATATCAGGAAAGCATAACATGATGGAGTTTGGATCATTTTCAAGTTCTGATGGGGCAGCAAAAGGCCCAGTATTTTCTACAGGGGCTTTGACATCAGATGCTCCCCACAAGAAAACTTCCACTTCAAATGCTAAATCTGAGCGGATTAGTAAAGCAAAACTTGCACCAGCTGCTGGGAAGTTGGCTAAAATTGAGGAGGAAAAAGTTTTCAATGGTAATTCAATGAAAACAGTTTCTGAAGTTGTTGAACCTCGTAGATCTAATCGAAGGATTCAGCCAACATCAAGAGTGAGTAAACAGATATGGTCGTTTCTTCTTTGATAAGTTGAGATCATTTATGCATTTAATATTGCAGTGTCATTATGAAATTAATTCTTATGATAATTGTATTGCTCTATTGTGGAAAATTAACTGAAGAATTTTGTGCTTGTTCATCATGTGCCCCTGTGAACCTTGAGTTATGCTGTGGAAATTTCTTTGATTGAAAAAAAAGGTGGGGCATGTTCTGTGTAAGATTCCTGGTTTCGACAGTAGGGATGAATTTGGAAGTAGGGTTGCTTGGAATGTAGTAACAACATTTCCCCTGGAGGAGAATAAGGAAAATGAGATAGGCAGTGTGGTTGGCAAAGGTGTTGGATTATGATCCGATCCTCTCGTGGTGGAGTGTAGAAACTTTAACAAGCAGCATCCTTTCCATATTTCTATTTGATTGTAAATAAGGAAATCAATATGGAGTTATGAAATGAACTTATTTGGTTAAATGGTACATGTCAATAATATACATTTACTTTTCGGTATTCTACTGTCAGGGTAGACTTGATAATCTGTTTATCCGTGTTTTGTTCATATTATTTTCAAGTTTCATGTTGTGTTTAAAAGTGTTTTATAGATTTTGATATGTTTGTGTCATTTTTGTGTGTCTTCATATGTAATGTTATGTTTTGTGTCGCTTTTAGTTATTTTTCTTGTATCATTTTCATATCATGCAATCATATCCAAAATTGCATTGCCTATTCTATTATAGGATACCTTTATCGAAAAGACGGAAAAACTTGTTATTATCACTAACCACAAGCCTTTTAAGCATTCGTTTATGCACATATGGCTGTCTTTGTGCCACTTATGTCTGCTTATGGATCTTGTTTATTGTCCACAGCTATTGGAAGGCCTACAAAGCTCATTGATCATCTCGAAAATTGCTTCTGTTTCGCATGACAAAAGTCACAAATCTCAAAGTAGGAGTACTAGAGGTGAGCTTTAAATTTCTTTATCACTTTGTATATTCTTGAAGTAATGTTGCCGTTACTTTACCTTGTTTGTTGCCGAACAATTGCCGGTGCATGTAAAATAACTGTCTTTTGACTATAACAGGAAATAACCAAGGTTGAGATTATTGGAGGTACCGTCCTTTGCAACTTGGGAATCCAGTCTTAAGAAATTCAGAGATAATTGGATGACCAACGCCATTGTAGCTGTTGTGTAAATTAGGATAAGGGAGAAAAGCTAGGAACGAAAATGGCTTCTTTGGCTTTTGAGATGTAGCAGTGGATAATATTATATATATTCATACTGATTTAGTTTTGTTTAGAATTACAATCTGATATCTCTTGGTCATGCCCTTCTAGATTGTATGTGGAACGTCGCCATTGTAGTTTCGCTTGACATTTGCAGAGCAGCATTGCAATTGCAAGTGACCAAAATCCCTGTATTTGGTAGCTTCCAACTGCTCATGGGCTTGGCTAGAGTTCAACGCTTTCTGCATTTGACAAGAAATGATGTCAGGTTGATTTTTTTTTTTCTAGTTTTATCGAAGCTCCAAATGGATGCAAAATCAATCAGAAAAGGAAGTTTGACGTTGAAAACTTAATAAGCTACTGTGTTATGGAGGTTTAAACTTGGGTAAGGATTTTTCTTAAATTATTTCAGCCAAAGCATATATTTTGACAAGATAATTTTGAATATGATATAAATATAATATAAAAAATATATAAAATATAAAACAAATAAATAATAACAGAAAATAATAAAATGACGATACAAATGTATGTGTAAACATTTATTTATTTATATAATTCAAATGTATCAAAATTGGAATTAAAATTTTTTTAATGGAGAAAGCTGCGTGCATTTATATTGTTTGTGTTGCATTATTTCACATTGATGATCGTCAGCCGTAGCCTACCATTTGCAAGCGTTCGGATAATTTGGACTGGAACCAGAGTAAGCTGCTAGACGGCATGTTAGAAAATAATGGGCCTATCTTAGCAGCATCGTGTCTGTGAGTTAGCAAGCATGAAAATAGTGCAGAAACGCAGAGGTCCAGTATCAAATGATTACTGAGTTTTATTTTGAATAAATTGATCATTAACATTTGAAATTAAATTATAGCCTACCAAGCATAACAAGCTCCACTATCGTACTTCAATCATAACAGAAAACTAACTACATTACCTATTTAGTATTTTACCGAGCAATATATATATATATATATATATATATATAAAGTTGCATCTTCTTAAACTTCCCTTTCCCTGTACAAAGATTTTAATGGATTTAAGCAGAGAAAATAAGTAACAAGAATAACTTTCCCGGCCGTGTTTTGGCTCAAATGGCATGTTCCATCAAATATTCTGCCAGCATAACAAAAGATGGCGTTCTAGTTGGTTAGAGATAATTGTCAATCAATAGAGAAAACAAGTTCTGGTCATGAAATCAGCCTGTAGCATCTTTCTTTCCCGTTAATCAGGAAAAATTTCTTCATCCTCTTTGGCTCCTAAAACCAGCTCTTCTTCCTTGCTTCTCTCCCTCGATCCTTGATTTCCTCTTTGTTCTGGCCGAGAATCTCCACTCTTGTTGTCTACAACATCACCGAGCGGCCTTTCACAGATACAAGAATATGGATATTCGTGAAATTCACCACGTCCTGGCCTCATCTCATCCGGCTCTCCCATGAATCCTCTTTGAACTGCCTTCACCTTTCTAGCAAAGGTATCCCAATCCATCCGATCCCTATCCATCAAAAGAGGACTGAGCCTCTTGGCATTTGGTCTTATCGTCCTCTTGTGCCCCATATACCTCCTTTAAATCCCAACAAACAAAATCATGAAGAATTAAGGAAAGTCTAGAGAGAAACAACTCTATGTAACAACTTAAAATGCAAAGAAATAAAAAGAAACACACATATGGACCCTATATTAAGCAATTTAATACCAAACCTTCCACTGAAGATGGTCATAAAAGTTCACGCTTTATATATTCTCCAAGGAAACATTGAACATTTAAGTTAAAAATAGGCCCACCAAAGAGGTCAATATTAGCCATCAAAAGCCTCGAACCCATGTTACAGGTATGCAAATTAACACATGGTCATGTTAAGAGCATTATTATTGTTCATGGTTGACGTCTTTGGAGCCTGGTCCAAATTTAACATCTTCATTAAATTAATTCAACAGTTCGATTTCTAGATTAACTTAAAACTTAGCACTATATGGAAGATATGGGGCTGTACCAGAAATAAGCATGATGCAAGAGATAACTAGATTTCTCACCTTCGACCAGCAAGAATCTTGGCCATATTTCCATTATTATTGGTAACAAAAACATCACTTTTGTCACAAACAATGTAGTCAATGGCAGCAAGGCGAGAAGAGAAAGGAAGAAAAGGTTTCAGCTCTTCATTAGCAAGCATCTCTTTTGTATAGAAGTTCGGAAAGAGTTCTCTTAGTGGTCGCAGAGTCTCTTCTCCACCATATATTTCTCCAGATGCAACATAAATGTATGTGTCATTTGCAAAACCAAGTGCCCTCAGCATCAATCCTACTTCATGAGGAGTAAGTGGACATTTACCTCGCCTCCTCTCTCCATCAGCATCTAAATCCTGCATGAATTCGAGGATGAGTGCAATTTTACTAGAGAATTGAAGGAGGCAAAAGGAGGAAAAAAAAATCAGTATTCATTCTATAAACATGTCTTATGATGTACATTAAAGAAATAACTGGTTCAGAAGTCATAAAGGAGGGTATCTCACCGGCAATGTTTCCCATCGTTTTCGTATCTCTCCAAGCTCATATCTCTCCTTGTCCCCACCACCAAAGTAACAACCAGAAAATGCTAGCATATCCGGTTCAAATCTGTAATTAAAAGAATTTGACTTAAGAAATGTTTCTCCAGGCATTTGCGTACGAACCAATGTGCTACTATTGAATAAACATGCACTAAGATGTCAATGTGCTGCAGGAGTCCTTGATGCAGAAAGTAATTGTTGGATAAAAAGTCAAAAATAAAAGCACAATGTATATATAATGCATTTGTACAATTTTGAGGATTGGACACTTAAGTAGAAGGCATTCTATACTTTTACTTGCTTATCTGGTTTAAAGTCTTAAAGAGAACCACCTGAAAGTGAAGGGATTTCAGAATAAGCAAAATTGTACAAAATCCAAAGTATATGGTGTTACATTGCAGATATGTTCCCATCGATTACCAACAAAACCCAATATCACGAGAAACATCTCAACTGGTAACAGGGTCAAAGTTCCTTTGATATGGACACAACTTTATAAGTTAAATTCTGCCCTTCTAGAATTTGGAACAAACCTCAAATGGACTGCAATAAAATGTTTTGCCATCAAACGCATTCTCATGACAAGTTTCTGTCCAAGCTCTTGAATAGGTTTTGTAAATCTTAAAGCATGAAAATTAGCCCGGCAACGCAACTTTTGTAGCTCGTCATCAATGTTGTTGGCCAGTCTGTAATCAAACTTTGTCAGTTGCAGGACCTACAAAGTTCTCAGAGTGTTAGCTGCTGCAACCCCGCATGAAAACCATAACATACAAGAAAATGTATAATAAGAATATTATACTAACATTGTACTAGGATTGGAGAGATACAGAGAAGATAAAAGCATAGGAGGTTGTTAAAACTCTCGCCTTTTAGCAGCAAAACAAGGGGAGAGAGAGAGAGAGAGAGAGAGAGAGAGAGAGAGAGAGAGAGAGAGAGAGAGAGAAATTTGTCACTTCCAAATTCTCTTCTAAGCTACTAATCAGATTCTTTAAAAGTGGAGACATAAAATATAGACACAAAATTACAACAATTGTGTTATTGTTATTTTCTTTGCTTATTACTTCTATCCAACCCAGTGAAATAAAAGGGAATTGAACTCTTCTTGTTCAATTTCTCTCTTCTCAATCCAAAGATACTGGAAGTCTTGACAATTTGTGAAAATAAATGCATTTATTTTCACAAAAAAAAAAAATGAAAACACAATTTATGGATTTATATAGACAATAGAGGCAATGAACAAGAAACAGAAAGTTCAATTGTGGAAATTGTTTCTGCAATCAGCCTAAATAGAATTAGTGATAAGAATATCTGAAAGTGGTCTTACATGTCTTCTTTTAAGTATTGGCAGAACTTGGTCTAGATAATATTCTGGAGGGGATTTCCTGGGGACACGCATAGTATATGGAGGTTTTTCCATTGATCGCATGAATTTATCAGGAACTCTTTTGACAATAGTAACATCTTTTGCAAGGTAAGCAATGAACCAGTTGACATCAAAAATGTTGACAAAGTCACTGCATGTCAGAGTAAAAAAAAAAACACTTAAAGGTAACATAGAAATTGTATGATATGAATTCAGAAGAACTTCTAATCAGCTGATTCAACTTACCTATCATCCTTCCAATATGAATTATGATCCAACTCAGGGACCACTAAGGTTGCATTCAGAATCCGTGCAACAACTACAGCATCTGATATCTGTGTGCCAGTAACAAATTATTAATTCTAAACAAATAGAACATGCCATGGTCAATGGATATAATAAATTCAGTAGGATGCTCAAGTCTTAGAGGCACATTGAACTCAATTTATTCAATTCAACTAAAGCAAAGCTTATTGGTTCTATATACAAATGCAGGAGTATCAGTACTCCATAGACACTAATAGTAATAGATAGGTTACAGGTGTCACTGATGAGATTACAAGCTCTTCCATTAGGATATTTACCCAAAAATATAGCATAATGTATAAATAATTCCAACTTACTCCTGTTCTTTGTTGATTCAGTCCTCCACTTGCTGCAATAAGCAAATAACCATTTGATGATCGCTCACGTACAGCATCTAGATATCAAATTATCAACATAAATAAAGAATCAGTGGGCTTAAGAGACTGGTTTGGTGAAACTTAAATGAAAACAGTGTAGAATGCATTCTTTTCTAAGAAGTAAAAACAGATGATAGAGGACATCAGGTAATTAGAATCATTTTAATGAAAACTTTTGCTAGAAGGGAAAAAAAAGAAAAAAAGCATCAGCAAATTGCTCAGAATGCGTTAATCCATCTGAATCCACTCCTGAAAGAAATCACTGATATTCTAGTTTTAATAATCAAAGTTAAACACCATTATTATCTGCGGACACATGATAAACATCAGAAATTCGAAGCTATATATCAATTTAAGCAAAACACGCAGTCAAGTAAGAAAGAGCTAAACGTTGTAGTAACCAATTAGCTTTCTGATCTCTGAAGTACTAAGTACACGTCCATTTCAACACTATCAACTGCTAATAGAAATACAACTAAGAGCAGCCTAGATATGCATTCGCAAGTCTAGACAAAAAAGATCACAAGTCACAACCAAACAATTGACTGACTACGATCAAAAGAACCTAAAGCTACAGACATCATTTAAAATCTCAAACTTAAAGAAATGCAGAGAATTTGGACGTCCCAATAAGTAAAATGTGGACTTCAAATAACAAGTAAACTAACATGAACATCTAAAGGAACAATTTTGCACCCATTGCGTTGTTTTATCTGCTAAGTACCGAAAAAGGAGATATGATTTACAGATAAAAGTAGCATATTTGAGCAGAGTAACAAATCTTGTTTAGGTCTCAAATTTCCTTATTAATCCACTTTTAATAAAGAACATCAAAGTTTCCAAAAATAAACCAAATGCATTTAAAACAAATAAATTAATACAACGTACGAGGAAATTTACGACTTCTTCTGCTGCATCCATAGAAGTATTTTGCATAATCAGATTTCCATATATCAATCGGTCCTTTATTACTTCCATCCTACAGCATTTACATCAAATTAGCGTAAAAAATGTTAAGAAAGGCAGAAGTTTTCAAAATTTTGAAGACATAAATGAAACCAAAGTTTCTTTCTTTTTTGTTTCACTTTACCAATTTGAAATAGAGACTTCGTTTAACAAGTCGCTGGGAGTACCACTCGAGATCAGATACCACGTGTCCAGTAAAGAGCGAAATCATGCCTAAGCAGAAAAGCATCAAGCCACAGACGAGCGACCACGAGATCGGCTTCCTCGGCTGCGCCGCAGAGGATCGCCACCTGAAACACACATGCTTGTTGCTCAGAACGCTGCCGTTTGGATGCTGTAACAGCGCCAGTTTCGCCGGCATCAAGCTAAGCCTCCACGCCTTAGCTACGCCCATCACGGACTCAACAACAGCAACAGCGACTCCCCCATTAACTTCATCACTTATTCACGCCAAATGCGACGCCCACCCCATGCTCTTCCCACCGACTACAACCATCAATGAGTAAAGAAGACAAAAAGCCAAAGAGACGGAAGGTATGACCGTAAAGAACGCGAATGAGGAGGCTAAAATTGAAGAATAATTAGGGTTTTTCTTCTTTCTTCCTTTCTTTCTACCGATCGCCACTCTGAAACGCGGCTGTCTTTGGATGTTTCTGTTTCTATTTATCAAAAAAATGGAAAGTGAAGACTGAAGAGAGAATGAG
>JBBYHO010000020.1:13062360-13075797 GCA_038382025.1 Adansonia gregorii
TTTTATGAATGGATTTTCTATTACTTTTTTGAAGTTTTAACTTTTTTTTTTTTTATAATGATGGCAGGTGTCCATCAAAGCTGGGATGTGCGCAGTCACTGTTACCGCTACACAGTGCGGTGGCGGCGGCGAGGATGACTTCATGCCTGAGCACAACATCGAGGAGTTGCCGGGCACTTTCTCAGGGTACACTCTGCTGCACCTCTCCCGGCCTCTAGTACTGTTTTATCTGTTTTTTTATTGTGAGTAGCTTTTTTTTTCCCTTAATATGATATTATATATCTGCCATTGTTTCATCTTTTTGAGTTCGGGTTTTGAATTTGCTGTTAGTTATTTTCTCTAGTTCAATGGTTTCAGGTATTAAGTTGTTAAGATAAGTTTTTCTTGCCTTATAAATGCTATTTATGTGTTATAAGTGTGGTAGAAAGCGTTAAGGTTAAGAGCAGGATCATATTGATCAAAACGAACAAATAACTAACACCAACTCAAAATTAATGAGTTGGTGAATGTCAAATTTTTATTTTTTTTAATTCTTCAACGTATATATTTTTTTAAAACGCATTACCTGTAGTGGCAAGAATCAAGTAGCAAAATCTCTCTTTCTCTTTCTCATTAAGGTGAGGGTTTAGGGTAGACTGTAGACCATGCACATATCGGGAACCAGGGAATATTACGAATTTTCCACAAAGAGCGTTATGGAAAAGATGCATAACTTATATCTTCATAGCTTTTTATTGAATTATACAAATTAGGCATGGAGGCACTTTTTATTCGAAGGGTGTTTGACAGACACCCATCTTGAAATGGATAGGTAATTCATGTATCCTTAAAAACATATTTTTCAAAATCAGGCTTACGAGATAAGACCATAAGAAGAAGACCACAAAGATTATATGAAAAAATGTTTAAGATGCGAGCTTTCATGGATTGAACGGTCTGATTCCATATTATATTTTGGATAATATTTGGATACCATATCACAAATAATTTCCATCTCTGATCCCTGTAATAGATGATTTTGATGTTTGATTAAATTTGGTTGAGGTTAAAGGTGTCAGTTCCTATTTTAGATAATGCAGCTAATTAGGAAGTAAAATTCAAAACTGTTGGACACCATCAGATCATTGAGCTTACCTTCTCTGAGTGAAACAAAACAGGTCTATGAAGTGGGACTGGCACTTTAATAATGTATCTTAAAGATATCTGACCTGAATATTTGGTTCCTGCAGGCACATAAGTTCAATAAGAGAAATAAAGTGGGAATTTACAGTGACAGGCTCATCTTCATTCTCAAGTACGAAACCTTTAGTGCTTTTTCGGTGATCTTAAAAATATCTAATTATATCAGGAGAGAGTCTTCTTTTCATGTCTCTCATTTTATAATCTAAATCAGCTCCCTTCTTTATACTCTTCCTAAAGCCTCCATTGGACATAATGCATTGCTTTCCGTTGTCCTTCTGCAATTGGAACACTCCATCTTATTCCTGCATTAGTGCACTGTGTGGATTGTTTCTTCCTGCCTTCCTTGTAATTAGACTTGCTTATGCTATATGGTAAAAGATATAAAATCAAGATCTACATGTTAAATCTGCCGCCCCAGTCTCCTTTTCCAGCCAGCTTTCTGATGTTAGCCTACAATTGTTTCACTCTTTGCCAAATTCTTCCTTCCACTATCTGCTTAGACATCAGGATGCGTGGTTAGCCAATCCTCCAGTGTAGTAGACGTATAAACCGAGTGAATTCATTCTAAATATTTGTGCAGTAGAGGTCAGGATATAATTAAATGGTCTTTGTGGAATCAAATACTTTTTACTTCAATTTATTGCACTTGAAGTGATTCATCTATGAGTGATCTAGAACACAATGGTAACACAACTGCTCCTTTTCCCAGATGGAATTGATGGTACGTGAGACATGTAGCTGGTTTTGGTGGTGGACCTGTCATCTGTTCTTCGTTTGAGTTTTGACATTGAAACACTGTTGGAAACCACTTTAGATGGTCTATATTCATAATGACTTTTTAATTGTTCTTACATTTTAGAAGTTCAATCGGTTCATTAATGGCATATATCATTAATGAAGTATCCGAGCTTTTCTATATAAGTTCAAACCCATATATCACTAATGGCATTCATAAATTTATCGTATTTGTTTAGATTGGCCTGCTGCACATGTTTGTTGATTGGGATTAAGTGCTATTATCTTTGCTTTTCTTTTCACATTGTAGAGTGGTTACTTTTTGCTAATTACTCTCTGATTGGAGTGCATTCTCTGTTGCCATAGAGTTTGGTCAATCGGTTCCAAGGTGACATTTATGAGGAGTGTTGAAATGATGGAAGCACCCAGCAAGACATGTAGATTGTTATTTGAAAAAGAAAATGTCATTTCTAGCAGCTTTAATAAACTGATTTTGATTCTTACAAGTTATGTCTGAAATAAGAATTGAGTTTGTCTTGTTTTTCACTTGTTCTGATATGCTGGCTGATGTGTTTACATTACGTTTTGAAGCGACTCGATCAATTTGCTAATTGGTATAAAGCCCAATTTTGTCTTCAGGAAGGCAAAAGCCCAATCTTAAACCAACGTAAAACAGATGTCAAAAAGCAAATAAATCCAAATTCATCCTTTACAATAAAACATCCACAGTGTTCTTTTGTCACAACGGTTAGTAACGGCCTTTCTTCTTTCTATTGATACAGAACTTCGAATATATTTAAACTACAAATTCTCAGTTTTCAATTTGCGGCACTCTCAAATTCTCAAGCACCTACGGTATCATCTACGGTGCTTGACTTGAGGCCGCATTCATAACCTACTCTTGGCGGCAGTGCTTACACTCTGGCGCGACCAAGTTTCCAGAAGGACAAAGTTCAACTTTTTACCCTTGGCAAAATATCAGAACTATAATTTTTCAGGCATGGCAAATCCAAGTTCTATTGTTCCCTGTAAAAATCCCGATGACACCCATTACTCGGATGACTTTTTGAATTTCCTGGACATTCAGAATCCTACTCTTGACGGCTTAAACACTCAGGAAATGCCGCTTTTATACCCAACAGCCTCCTTAATCCCTCAGTCCTGTGAGCAAATCGATTATACCACTGTTGATCCTTTGGAGGATCCGGTCATTAGGGATTTCTGTAATGAACCCAATGCGGTGAACTCTAAAGCGGGTTCTTTAGGGACTTCTGGGAAAATGAATGATACTCAAAGAGAAACAAGTTTTGGAACAGAAAGTTTAAATAATGTGAATTCAAGGCCACTGTCAGTTTGGCCATGTGAACCTGTCCCATTTGGTTGCAGCTGTTGCCAAGCATTGAGACAAATCGTTCATACTAATGGTTCGTATTTATGTTTTTAATAAATTCTTAATGAAATCCATTGATGTTGAAGTGACACTGTTTTTATTTCATGATTATGATTTAATCTTCATCCTTTTTATTTATAATGTAAAGGCTTTGATGTTACGAAACTTGAGATTCATGGAAGACTTGGAATGATCTGTCATGCTATTCTTAGTGTTGAACCAAGTAGTTCTAATAATATTACTCCGGGCCATCAGCATCAAATGTTCGAGTAAGTTTCATACTTTTTCCCCCCCTCTCGTCTTCTTTTTATTCTTCAATTATATTACAAGTTGGTTATGAACTTGACAATCCAATTGCAAAACACTTTCAATAGTTTCTGTAAAAAGAGCATAGTGGATGTCAAGCAATTTCTGACCCAATATTGCATCGATCGAAGCCAAGCTGGATTTATGATGATTAAGGACCCGCTCTCCATTTTCTACGAAGCCTTATGCGTGGGGTTCGTGTGGGATGAAAATTTGTTTAATGGCGATTTCATCAAAGCATCATCGTCAGATTCAGGTATGCATCTCCTTGCAAACATACCAGACTACTATTATTTTGAGCACATTATTTGTCCAATCTACTTATTATGCAAGCGAACCCGAAACACTTAACTTGGGTGGTTCATGGAGGTGGTTCATGGAATCACCTTTAAGAGGTGATGTGTAACACGTCTAGGTTCAAACTAGCATCTGCGACATCTCTTATATTAAAGAAAACATTAATACAACAAGAAAGCAGGGTTGTTCTCAAAATTCTGGACCTCTTCATCTGTCATATTAATTATAACAGTTGGGCGGAACTATTTAATTTTTTGCAGGGGCGTTTCAAACGGATCAAGCAGGGAACAGTAATAACCAAGAGAAACCTCCTAAGCCCTCCTTGTCTATACAGGTTGTAGCTACTGTCTTCAACCCTAATGATAAAGGCTCCCAAAACTTGAAGCTAAGGTTATACATACACATATATGTATCACTAGAATTCTAAGAATTCTATATATATATATATATATATGTATCACTATATATATACATATATATATATATATATCACTAGAATTCTATGAACGGAGTTACTAAATAATACCCACTATGAGTATCTTCGGTATTTTTCTGATTGGGGTATGATAAATGCAGAGGGAGAGAACAAGAAATCTGACCTTGAAAGAGATTGAGAACTATTTTCATCTGCCTATTGAGGAGGCTGCCAAGAGGATGGAATTTTCTGCTACTGTCGTCAAGAAGATATGCCGCAAATATGGTCTTACAAGATGGCCCCATAGAAAGGTGTTCTTCTTCTACATGCATGCATATAAACATTTTGTGGTTTTTTTAAGGAAAAAAAAAACTGATGGTTCTCCATGTTCTTGTTGTGGACATAAAGATTCAAAGCATGGAGAAGCAAATATCGAATTGGGAGTCAAGGTTGAGTTCAAACGATCCTGAAGAAAGGGCTCGTGCTGAAAATGAAATCCAGAGCCTGAAACGAGAGATTGCCAAATTTGGTGAGGGATCGAGGAAGCTAGCCGATCACTGCTTATAATATTAGTATTATTACATTTGTAATCATTTTACTCAGAAGACGATAAAGTCAGTCAATGCAATGGATTTTTTTTCCCCTTAGCAAGTCTTCCCCAGCCTCTCTTGCAAATGCTTTGAAATTGTGATCTTTTGAGTGTAATTCGATAATCTGTTCGGCAGAAAAAATCACAATATTTTATATTGAATTTAGTTGGAGAGATTATGTAATTCTTTCTGTTTTAATATTTCCAAAATATAATGACATAATAAAATATTAATAGATTAAATTATTGTGAAATTAAATTATAGAATAGTTTTGGAAATGTTTGAAAAACAAAATTCAATTTGAATAGATTTAAACTGTTTTCATACTGGAAAATTGAAATGTCTATACTTGGGTATATAAATGCCTTAAAGTTTTCATCTATATTATCCAAATTAAAATATTCATATTTGACATCAATGTTCGAGCGATATAAAAGTATAATCTTTTAAATGTTTGTATTTAATATTTGTGTTCGACAAATATTCGAGCATGAATATAAAAATATAATCTTTTAAATATATATGATAAAACTTTATAAAAATAACCCTATATCAAATGCATATTCCATGTATCTCAAATTCAAATAATATAAAAATATCTTAAGCCCCTCAAGAGTACTAATAATGTAAATGCTTGCTATTACTTTGCTAAAGATTACTTTCTTATAAGATGAAAGGAAAAAAGACTTATTATATGGTAAAAACAGAGACAGATTGCTATATGCGATATTTTGTCTGATGTCCGCCGCCCTTAGCCTTAGGTCAATCCTTCGAGCTACTAAGCACGCAATTCTTTTATTTTTTATTTATTTATTTATTTTTTGATAATTAAGCAGGCAATTCATTGTAAAAGCAGAAGTGAAATATTATTCCCTTTTAGGTCCAAGTGCTTTGAGAATATTTATTTATTTATAAAAATAAAAGAGATCGAATAGCATATATTCCAAAATAATATAACAAATTAACATAATTTATTATTTAGGTTTTTAAAGTTACGAGTAAGTGCCAAAATGTATTAGTAAATATATAAAAAGAAGTATTAGAAAATGCAGAGTGTATTGCCTTAGCATTTAAGTTTAAATCCAGAAAGGCCCTAACCAAGTCTTGAGGTTTTTAATTATACTTATGCGACTAAAGTAGACAATGCTTGTAGAGTAAATTAACATTGAATTATTATTTAAGTTTTTTTATAATAATAATAATTTGAGACAGATAAACTGTTTAATTTCCAATTTATGGTTTAAATTCAACGTTAAAGTAAATCTATGTACTTTTTATATCTCTTATTTTTCTTCAAACAGAAAATGAAAGGAAAATACTTTTTTGTTAAAATATTTTTAAAAAATTAAATAATTTCAATTTTTTTAAATTCTTATATTTGTAACGTACTAAAATCTTTTTATTGTTTTGATTTGCATTTAAATAAATCTTTATCCTAAAAGAAATAAAGATTTATATTTAAAGTTTATTTATTTAAATATAAATTAAAGCTTACGAATTTATTTAAATATAAATTAAAAGCTAAAACTTATTTGAATTTATAGTATAACTTAAGAGCTAATTTAAATATAAAAAATATAAAAATTTATCTTAATAAATTGATAAAAACCTTTAAAAAATAAATAAATAATTCAATTCTGTTTGAATAATGAGGATTTTAACTCTTGAATCGAGAATCAAATCAAACCAAATATATTTGAATAATATCTGAACTGAAATCAAATCAAATTCAAAATCGAATGAAACATTACAATTCGAATCATTTTTGATTTTTTATGATTTTTTCTCTCAGCGTTGATATTCACAATTAATATTTATTGAAATTGACTCTTATAATACATTCATAATCACAAGAAATAAAATGAGATAAAAAACATGTCTATAATCGTAATATAAATTCCTTATTCTACCCTTTGTATTTTACCAATCTCTTGCGAATAAATTGAAGAAAGACCTAACAATATTTGATTCGATTATACGAATATGACAAGCATAAAGTAAAAAAAATGACATGACACGAATATATTCTTAAAATCTATCCAATACAAATTATAAGCATATCAAAATTGATATAAATGTAAGTAAATATAACATAATAAAACATACAAATATAATAAAAATATACGAATTTCGATCTAAGAGAGGCTGAGAAAAACAAATAGAGAAAAATGGTTGCTTTGCTTGCAAATTACATAATAACCCAAAGTTAAGAAAGAAGAAAAAACGTCAAATAATTTGACGTAGAGTCAGAAACAAACATGTATAAAAAAGGTTGTCATCAACGATTTGCTTCAGGGGAAACATAAACGGCGAAGAAAGAAGTTATACAATAAATAACCTTTTGGGTTCGGGCTCTTTTTTCTTTTCTTCTGTTTGGAAGGAAGGAAGGTGAAACTAAGATGGTGGTGTACATGAATAGCAATGTGATTGGAGAGTAGCGATAGTTGGAGGATTGGTAGGGTGCAATTTATTTATGCAGGGTACACACTTTTACTTGATTATCTAATAATCCCCAGGCACTGGCCCTGGCCCTTTCACCATTGTTATTTTCTTCAACTTTACCACCTTCATTAGTGTCTCTCCTTCTGCTTTTTATTTTGAAATGTATTCTTCTTCTCCTTCTTTTGGCGTCCTTTTTTAAAGTTTGCATATAGCCATGAAAGTTTGGTGAAAGTTAGATGTTCATTTTGCAGAAGCAAATTGCCCAAGAAATTAACTCTGAAGTTGATAATTCAACTGGTTTTAATCTCCTTTAGAAGGTAACTATAAAAGCTAAATATATAATTTTCTCCTAGAATTGACGTTGAAATTTGATTTTAGTGGCATATTGCAGCATGAAATAAAATTAATTTTTATTGCTTCCATTTTTTTGGGGTGAGATGTTGGGGATAAGCAGATCATTACTTTATATATGTTGTATACAATTTGAAGTAATAGAGAACTAAGAAAAATGAGTTGCAAAATTAAACTTCACGTCTTTGCAAATCATTTTCAAGCATTTTATTTCATGTTAATGACAAGGAAGTTGATGTCAACAGCAAAGGGAAAGGAATTTTAAATTTTGTTGGGATTAATCTTTGTTTTCAGGGTAACTCTCTTCCAATACCCATTCCTCAGGAATTAATCTAACTTCACCAGCAATGGCAACAGCTATGCCCAACCTTGCTCCAGAGCTTACCTTTATAATTGCTTGGGCTTGCAGGTATCAAAATTCAATTCAATTCATTTTATGTGTGTGTCTGTGTGTGTGTGCATTCTAAAGCAGATGTGTGATCAAATTATAGTAAATGGAAATCTAACGGTGAAATTTTTCTGCAATGCTGATGCAGGTTAGAAAAAGTTGATCTGAGTTACCTATACAGTAAAGATTGGAGGTACATTGTTGTGTTTCTTAAGTGCCCTTGCAATGAGCGTAATGCAAAGCACTGCCTCACCAAAAAGTGCACAGTGTTAGCTCCCCGACTAATGATGCCGCCATTTTCGACAAGGATAAGATCATCGGTTGCATGTACCTAATGGCAGCTGTCCTAGTTGCATCAAGCAATATGGTATTGCAGGTAGTCTTGAACAACGAAATTTACGAGGCAGAATATGAGGGTTTTTTTTTTTTCTCTTTCTTTTCCTTAATATACTTATTATGTTTTACAGGCGATGACTTTGGGTGATTTTCCTGCTCCAATGCCCATGCGTGCAATAACATCCTTGATTGGAGTGATTACAACTGCAATGGTTCAGTTAACCCAAGATCGTGATTTGCAATGGGGTTTGCCCCTTGTTAGCATTAGGGACATAATTGTCTTTTCCCTACTGGTATGCACCTACTTTTTTGAATAATCTCATGAAATGAAGTTAATTACTCCTGAATTTCCCAGATCCAATTAACTGTGAAGCTGCTATTTTCGAACCCCAATCCGAATGCTTAAGGAATCTAGATGCATCTATAGCGATCTCCTAAACTGCATTCTGCTTGAGAATGTTTGGTCTTGGAACAAGTTATGAAACTATGATTTCAAGAATCGGAAGAAACTAGAATTTTCCATTATGCTTTACATTTTCGGCCTTTTATATATTCTCGTTTAAGCAAAAGCAGGCTTTGGGGTGAAATGAAAGTTACAGAACCATTATACGCATCGAAAACCCTGAAAGCAGCTTGTTTTACCGATCTATTAATTAAAATTTGAATACACAGGGAGGTGCCGCGGGCGGAGCATGTGTGAGCTTCAATGGATGGGCGATGAAGAAGAGGGGACCGCTTCTAGTCTCAATGTTTAGCCCCATTGGAACAGTCATCACAGTTGTTCTCTCTTTATCACTTTAGGGGAGACAATTTCATTTGGGAGGTAAACCTATATGTATATATATATATATATATATATATTCACCAACTTGTCTGTAAGTTCCAAAACAATTTTTTCCAGTGTTGTATAATTCCCTTTCTTTAATGCAGCCTTGCTGGAATGTTACTCATGTCCACCGGTCTCTGCTTCGTCTTGTGGGCTACAGGAAAAGAATACTCGAACGGGAATGGCTTCGAAACTGAGTTCGATCCAGAGAATGTAAGCAAATCTAATATGGCTTACATACGTAAGTCACATGTACCATAGGCATTTATAAATTATAGACATTCATGAATCATGAATATTTATATATCATAGACATTCATGTATTATGAATTATGGACATTCATAAATCATAGATATTTATATATTATAAGTTATGAATAATAGATATTAATGTACTATGAATTATAGACATTAATAAATTATGATTATTCATGTATCATGAATATTCATGAATTACGAAAATTCATATATGATTACCTCGATAGAAAAAAAAACTATTAAAGATGGTACATTAAATACGATATTTCAAGGATCCCTAACCTAGCCCATAAATTAGCTGTGTGACCATCAACTAAGGCATCAATCACAAAATTAAGAAAAAGGGCCATAGGCTACAAGATCCCTTATACAACTTCATTCCAAAATTTTCTTAAACAAAATTGAAATGCAATATCTTGATTCTAATGCTGTGGCTGGACGTATGTAGTTTCGATCCTTGCACTAGTATATTTTTTTATTATAACAGAGAAGCCTCTATTAAGCTAATACGCCATCTACTAGGCCTATACTAGGAACTAATTAGTTTTTTATTTTAGGCCTATGCAAAGATTAACGAAAATGGAATTCAGTTAAAAAAAAACTCTTTAGTTTAGAAGTTTAACGTATTGATTAAGTACATAAAACAAGATCGATGAAAACCTGTATGTCTGATATGAATACCATTTGAAATGCGATTAAAGCTTTCAATGCTAAGATTTCAACTGTTTTTGCCTGAAACTTATATATACCAGCAGCCTGTAGCCCTGTTCAGTATTCTGAATCTATGCAGAGATGACAGAGGCAGCTTGGGAAAGAGAAATAAAGAGTTCGACAAATGTTAGTAGTTAGTTGGGAAATTTTCTTCAAAACAAAAAGAAAAAAAAAAATTTTTTTCTCTGATTAATCTCATCAGATTTGATTTTTAGGCAGAGGGAAGCAGCAGTCCTCGAAGCCTGGAGAAGTTGAAAAAAAGGGCCAAAGTGAGCAATCTGCTTAAATTGCTGGTTGATTAAGTTTTAAGGAATCTGCTAAAATGTTTAGGTGAATTGCTCAAGTTGCACTTGTTTCAACTTGAGCAGCCCTCGGATTCGTTTTTAGTCCCATTGATCAGTCTTGCCCAAAAGTACTGTAGTGGCCTTGTATAAAGCACTTACGATCTAATTAAAAAAAAAAAAGGTTTTTGGCTTTTGAGCTTATTCTTGATGTTACTCCTTTTATTCTTAATTTCTAAGTTACTTGAATTTTTTTTTATTTTTTTACTATGTTTAATATTTGTATCTAGTATATATGTAAATATGAATATACAGACAATCTTTTAAATATTATAAAAAATTAACAATAAATTCATCTGTATTATATATTTGCTTGAATTCAAGTAACGCAAATTATGAACAGCAAACAATCATCAACTTCTGTTTCCTCTCTTCTAGGCTTATGTGTTAGGTATAAAAATAAAATAAATTTAGAATTACATGTTGAATTCATTTCATGACAACAAATCTTCATCTTATAAGGATGAAACCTGGGCTGTCCCAAAATGCCTAAATTTGGCACCTCTCTCTCTCTCTCTCTATATATATATATATATACATATGTATGTATGTATATAAGGTGGAAGAGAACAAATTGATGGTAAAAACCATATTGGTCTTGTCTTTTGCTATAAATAATGTTACATTCGTTTCTTTCTTGAGACTTTGCAACAAGTCCTGCCCATGAAGAAATTGGGAGTTTTAAAAATATTTCGTCTTGAATAAATACTTTCTGCAACCTAACCCATAGAAAAAAAAAATAAGACTATAAATTTATTTTCCCATTATATTAGTAAAATTGCCCAATTTTCGTGCATTGTGATATCAATAAATAAATTCAATTTTTTTAAATAATAAAAATAAATAAAAAAAATTAAAATTTTTAATACATTAATAGGACCACTTTACTTAATTAATGCTAGTAATAACGTATGTGTTTATAACGAAGTAATAAATGAGGGGAAAAAAAAAAAGAAAAGAAAGAAACCCACCAAAGATTCCTTACTTGATTTGTTTGCCCTTTTAACTTAATGCTTTGCTTTGCTTCGCTTCCTCCATTAATTACGGTTTCGATTTTGGTGTGATATTCACATGTCTCATCCCATCCCATTTCCAGCCCTCAACCATTTTTATCAGGATCACATATCCTTGTATTTTGCCAAATGAAATGGTTTTAATAATATAATGCAAAAATATTCATTAATTCTTCATAGCATACTTAATATATATATATATACATATATAGAATAAAACTGCTGTCCCAAGTGGAAAGAATATGGGTATTTGAAATAGAATTGTTAATTTCAATATGTAAAAAATTGCATCTAAAGGGTTATAAGTAGAGGCATTTATTAGTTGAATTAAATTTTAAAATAAAAATATTACTTATTTATAGTCGATCCAATTTTTAATTAAATTTTATCTTTTTTATATATTTTTTCCTACATTATACTAAAAAATGCAAAAAGAGAGTAAAAATGAATTAAACGTTAATTAATTTTACATTAAGAAAAATGTTAATTAATTTTATTTTTTTTTTTGTATTTCAATATCTTTTATTGCATTTTTTTTAAACCTGTCTTGCCTTCGTTTGGATGGAATCACCTTTTCGTACTGCCTTTCTTTTTTTCTTTTGATAAGTTGAAAAAACATTGAAAAGCATGAAATTGTCTCAAAGTTGGCCCGAATATGAGTCGGTCCAAACCCAAAGTTCATTTTATATTTGACCATATACATCAACCACGTAATCAATTCGACCTTTCAGCAATGCCCTTCTTTTACACACTGTAAAACAAAAAGAATGAAAAAAAAAAAAAAAAAAAAAAAGGTAGCCAAACCAGCTTACAATTTCTGACCAAATATGCACATATTTTCTCAAATAATGCTCGTTGCCCTTATTAATGACACTTTCAAGACAATTTGAGCAAGTTAATACATTATTTATAGCAATATTTTATAAAAATTAAATGTTAATTTGATAAATTTTAATATAGATATATATATTAATTTTAAAAATTATTGTTTAAATACTCGATAATAATTTTTAAAATAATTATAAAAATTTGGATTGAACACGTCCGAAAAGGAGCCAATTGCATGCCTCGAGATGTGTTAAAAAGCCTCATCAAGAAAAAGCTTTGCACTAAAATCTAAGCTAAGCTTACTACCATGTGTTTTTTTTTCCCCCCAAATCCTCCTTTATTCGATTCGATCTTTTAACCTTAGACTATTTTTTTCCCATACGATTCAATTTTTTTTAATAATTTTAAATGCATAAAATAAATTTAAATTTTGTTAAAAGAATGTAATCCTTCTTTTTTATATATATTTTTAGTATATTAGTTTAATTATTAAGCAAAAAAACTACACCGATGTTTGCTAATTAAATCATTTTAAAATACTGTTTATTTAAACTATGAATAAATAAAATAAGTTTCTGAAGAATTTTTTTTTGGAAAATTTAAAGAATTATCCAATACATGATAAGTAATCCATATTTTTCAATAAGAATAATAGAATGTGCATTATAAAGTATTTATAAAGAATATATATATATATATATGATAAATCATGCATATTATACTATCTTGTATTTTTTTAAATATAAAAATATAAATTATTAAATATATTAAAATTTTAATAATAAATATGTCAATATATTATTTTAATTATTTTTTAATATATTATATTATATTTTATGATATTTAAAATTATTAAATATAAACGAGCATGTTTTTTCAATGATGATAGAAATTAAAAAGTCTAATTTGGGTCAAATTTGAAAAGATATAAAATTGGGTGCGTCTGTTATCGGACGCGCCTTGCTCAGAGCGTTGGAGAATTATCGTCCGCTAAAAGGACGGTTAAATTGCCAATTGGCGCAAAAGGT
>JBBYHO010000020.1:13094651-13116305 GCA_038382025.1 Adansonia gregorii
GGCGAAAGATTAGAAGGAAATTATTTAAGGCGGACAGAAAGAGATCCTCAAGGGTAAAACAAAAGGCACTATAAATATTATGCTTAACGCTAATTCTTATAGCATTTAGTACGTCTGGTGTAATTTTTTTTGTAATTTTTGATTTTTATATATAATTATCAAATGAAATTCTTACTTTTCCCAAAAATTTGGATTATAGAATAATATAATGTAATAAGTACATATTATTAATATATATATATTTTATGCAACATGAGTTCTCACCAAAAAAAAAGTGAATATATAATTTTGGAAAATTATCATCCTTGCAAAATTAGAGCATGAGAGTAATGTGAATATTTTTCAAATACGGGAGCCTTAAGATATTTGTTTTTGAGATTATTATAATGGATTAATTATTATTTTTAATTGACTAAAATTTATAAAAATAATTATTAATTATTATAAATAATTATTTGACTAAGCTTTACAAAAGACATTTCTTAACAAAATTCCTCGAGAATTAATTAGTGTTTGTCTTTCTGATGGTACAACTACAAATTAATCGAAGACAAAGGAAGAACAAATAAGCAAAGCCCAAATTCCAGGCTGTGAGGACATCATTTGACATAAACAGTTAACCCCTTCAAAGCAATATGAGCCTTTGGATCTTGAGGATTCAACACCTATATCAGTTGTACCGCCCGATTGCTCTTCCATTCCAATTCATCTCGGTCCAAATTCCTTAAAAACCAAAACAAAAAGCAAAATCATTACATTGACGTTATATATATATATATAGAGAGAGAGAGAGAGAGAGAGAGAGAGAGAGAGGATTACAAGTTTCTGATAGCAAAAATGGCAGACTACTCTGATGATTTAGACCAACTTCTTGATAGTATGTTTCTCTGTCAAAAATCTTTGTTTTTCTTAATTTTCTGTTTCTTAAACCTCTGAAATTTGAATCATTTATTTTTCAGGTGCTTTGGATGATTTCAAGAGCCTCGAACTTACCCCTCCTCCTCAAAGGTACCATCTCTCTCTCTCTCTCTCTCTCTCTCATATTCCTTTATTTTTTTGGGTTCAAAGTTTTGCCCCCAAGCTAAAAATTCCCTCCTTTTTCTAACTTCTTCCTCAGACGTTAGATATTTGATTAGATATCTTGGATATTGCTCTGGTGCTTTGCAAAGGTTTCTTTCTTCTTTTTTTTTTTTTTCAATTTCGTCCAAGGGTTTAGCTTTATATTTGGTTAATAGCTCAGGAGGAGGAGATGTTAAAGAGAAGAAGCAAGAATCTGGTTCTTTACCTTGTGGGGTTCAAGGGTTAGGAATGGGATTACCTGACTTGAAGAGCAAGAAAAGGGGAAAGCAAAAGGTTTTAAGGGAATCCCATGTTACAGAGGCTCTTGATAAACTCAGAGAACAGACCAGAGAGACTGTAAAAGGATTGGAATCAATGTCAAAACCAGGTGGAGATGATTTTGGTAAGGATGCAATGATGGAGGATTGGGTCAAGCAGTTTGAGGAGCTTGCTGGGTCTCAGGTACATTTGCTTGAATGTTTTCTTGTTCTTTTTAAGTCTTTGCTTATCTATCTTATAATTGTTTGGTATTGTAGTTTTTATCGTGAAATGTCTGGTAGATATTGTACGCTTCAGTTTGGTTTTGTTGTGGTTGTAATTTTGCCTCTAGCTTTAAAATTTGCTAGTGAAGGAGGTTCCTGTTGATTCTTAAGTTGCAGTCTGAGTATTGCTAGTACATATTGGAATTTTATCCCATTGACTGTGTGAGATTCACTGGCTTGAACATTGAACTGTCAAGTCCAGATCCTGCTGGGGTGTGGAGGGGGCATGGAGGGGGTTCTTATGAAAAAGGCTTGAACTAAGTGAGATGCTGGCATTCTTCTCTCTCAGGAGCACTTCTAATTCACATGACAATCAGTTGAGGATTGGATTGCTTTTTGCCACTTTTCTTGTGCTCGCCTGTTTTGTTCCGTGCATTTGAGAAATGTACATTATGTGGCTCACATCATATAGGATTATGATAATGTCCTTTATATCTGCTCTAAGTACCTTAAATTCTTTTAACTTTGAAAAAAAGCTCCATCAGCCCCCACTGAACCCACCTCCCACCTCCTAGAAACATTTCCTGGAAGAGAAGGGCAACTGGTATTGATACATATTGCATGAAATTCAGTCTTGAGGGCTTTGGGTTTACGAACAGAGGAGGCATTAGGAAAGGCCTTAAGAAAAAGGTTGGCTTTAAGGAGGAGATAATTTTTGTGTTTTAGCACTCATGACTCTCAAAATTTCAAGTGCCTAGCAAGCCTGGCATGTTATATGCCCGACATAGATAGGTTTTCATTGGTTAACATTTCCTAGTTGAGTGCATCTGAAACTTCCAAATTTCTGGAGTTATATCACCAATAGATTCTTCTAATAATAGCATTGTAAGTTACTGATTGTTGTATGTTATCTTTGGAGGGACTTGGATATGTATTACTTTAAACAATCAAGGGCATACATTTATTCTTATGCGTATTTTATAACCTAGTATATTGATCACAGTTCCAGCCCGTGTTATCAATTTGTTTAGGTTTTGGTTTTCACTAGTAGCATAAGGAATGATAATTATTTCTTTGTTATGACCAGGACATGGAATCAATTGTGGAGACTATGATGCAGCAACTTTTATCTAAGGAGATTCTTCACGAACCTATGAAGGAAATTGGAGAAAGATACCCAAAGTGGTTACAAGAGCATAAAGCTAATTTGACCAAAGAAGAATATGATCGTTACTCCCGCCAATATGAACTGATAAAGGAGCTAAATGGAGTGTATGAAAATGATCCTACTAACTTTACCAGGATTGTTGACCTCATGCAAAAAATGCAAGAATGTGGTCAGCCACCAAACGACATTGTGCAAGAGCTTGCTCCTGAATTTGATTTATCCAATCTTGGCCAGCTGTAAGTGCTCTTATCATTTGCAGCAAATCTAAACCAACCATTCATTTGCAATATTCTGGGTTTTGCCCAACAGACTAGACTGCATGTCCTTTATTTGTGAAAATTATTGCCCCTTTTCTTCAGTGATAATTTCTGGTAAAAGGCCATTTGCTAAAAGATAAAATGACCTAGGAAAGCGGTTTCCAGAAGATCACCATAATGAATCGATTATATGGTTCAATAATTGTTGGGAATTATTAATCTGCTCGATATTGGGGTGAGGGTGGTGGCTCTAAGGGCCTCACTCAAGTCAGATTTTAATGGGGCAGGATTGCCTGCCCCGTTTTTGGTTGAATCTCCCAGCCAAAAAGTGATCAGCTGTTGATTTTACTGCCCCAAGACTCGAGCAGATACTCGAGGATTTTCACTTCAAATCTGCTTGACTGAGATATTCTTCATTCTAGCGATGTAGTAGGTTTGTTATTTTAGATATTCTAGTTTCCTTGATTTTGGATTTTTTTTTTTCCTGTTATCGGGACATAAGGAGCATTTTGCCCTTATATTGCTGTGACTCTTTATTTTTCGTGGAGCACTCATGTCCATATTGACATATTTCCAGGCTTTGCTATGGGGATATGACCTTCCAAATACATAAAAAAATTAAACATCTTTTGTCGGATACATATCCGTATCTAACACTCACACTTGAGTTCAAATAACAGATTTTCCTTGAATATTTAGCTAACAAACACTTTTACTCTTGCAGATCCCCAGAGATGGTCGATTCACAGCAAAACTGTTGTATAATGTGAGGCAATATCCTGTTCCAAACTATGTTTCCTTCTATATTAGATATTCTCTTTTAAGTTTCGGGGAAATAAAGTATCTTTCCTTCTTAACTTCTAAATTATTTGATCCTTAAAGAAATTGCCTGCTCGATATTTTCAACCTATTTCTTGCGAAGCTTTTGTATGACCATGGCACGGGGAAAGAGTTATGTCCAACGGTATTTGATGATTTACAATGCTGAATGAAATTTTATTCATTTTTCTGGGGGAAAAAAAAGAATCTTGTTCCTGGCATATTTATATTAAGGTTAAGTCTAAAATACAACTCGTTAAAGCCGGATGGCGGTGAAGAAGATTCACCCAAATTTGGGAAAATTAGTTCTCTTAATTTCAAGCGAGACCTGAAGACGCGCCATGACCTTAACCATTGAACCCCAAGCAATAGGAGCATAACAAAATGCATATCCGAAAACAGCTAAAGCTCTTATGACTCCGTTGGGGTACCAAGGACATGCCATGACCAAAAGAGACCCAAAAATCCCAATCAAAGGAACCAAAACTGGAATGACTGGCAGCGAAAATGAATTAACTGCTACAAAGGAAAGAGCAATCGTGCCAAGGAAATACAATGTCCAGCCTACTAATGGATGAATTGTACGAGGAATAATGGCGAAGGGAACTATATAGGCTGCAAGAATTGACAAGATCGCTATAAACTTTAGGCCAGTCTGCATCAAAGATGTGCTTTTATCTGAGTACCGGTTACATAGTTTGAAGGGGTGAGCTACACGTATCATCGCGATGATTCCGAGAAAGATAATCGATTGGATTATTACAACGGGCATTTCAGCTGCATAACTGTATAAGAAAATGAAATTTTAATTACTCAAAAAGTGGCTAGGTTTTATTCATCTGTCAGTGTTGCACTACTTAGGGGTGTGTGTGTGTGTGTGTGTATATATATATCTTACCCTAGAGTTTGACGACGATTTTCATGCCATTGAATGCCTAGGGGCAGGACAGGCCAAGACCACCAATACCAAGGCTTCAACCATAGTGCACCAGGAAAAGTGATCACGCTGTTAGGTCCACATGGTACTCTCCAACGAAGTCTAAGATCTGTGGACCAGCAACAAAAATCAAAGATAATAGAAGCATTATTAGATTAGATCATCACCATTTTATTTACTCACAGTAATAAGAGGCATCCATTTGATAGCCCATAGGAAGTCTGTATTGCCCATCTAAGCTGGTCTCATTTAGGCGTGGATAGAACATTGGCTGATCCAGCAAGTCGGAGAAGTAGGCACCAATAAATCCCTGGTCTGCACCATCGGGGTTTTCTTTGCCAGTTTCCAGTTGATGAATCATGTCTTTGAATACATCTAATGATGGCTACAGATAACATTTTTTTAGGATCCAAAGTTGCTTTATGCAATTAGTTAAAATGAATTTATGTGATTTTGATTCTTTATATATATATTTTTAAAGTATTTATGTCAAAAACTTGTGTCTGATGTATATTCGGATATGAGATAATTTTCTTAGAACCTTCTAGATATATAAAAATCTCGAAAAAAATTGAATATACTCACCCTGAGCATATATCCCTGATACTTACAATTGAGTCTAAGTAACATAAAAATAAATAACATATAATAGAAACAAATGTTACCTGCAATACAAAGAGGCCAGTATGAAAGATGCAGGGGTTGATAAAGACAGCACAAAACTGCCCACATTGGAACAATTCATCAGTTTTCTTAAGGAAGAGATTGTCAGCATCAAGCATGACCACTCTTTCGTACTCCACCAAACTCCAGGCATATAGTTTGTTCAGTGTTAACTTGAATCTCTTCTGTTGACCCTCGTAAGGGTTATTAATGTTCTCCACCCTCACTACTTTCGCTCCGTCTTCTTGTTCCCTATAGCATAGAAACAGAAACCGTTAATCACACTAGCGTGGAGTCACACACGACTCGCATTTATAATGGGTGCAAACATGATAGATTTTATTATGATCAATTTATGATAATTATTGACGATAGAGAAAGTTAAAACTGTAAAATAGTGGTTATAACATCTGCGGCTGCTATTTAAATGCCTGATGTACTGCAAAAGATGCATTAATAAATTCAACTCAAGATTTAACTAAATTGATTTATGCAATCATTCTTCATAAGTTATCTAACTAGATTTGAGCACGTATCACATTCTTTATACTAAAGACAAGCTACCACAGACATTGCCGGTATCCTCAGATCCACGTTGCAAAGCAAACTCATTGATTGTGGAATATTCAAAAAGAAAAGATCAAATAATTGCGATTTTCAAAGTGGTTGTGCACCACCAAACAAGCTACTCCCACATGTTATTCCTTGACTAATACAATATCTAACACCATTTCTCGTGGTTCTTGAAAGTGTGTGTGGGGACATGGTGATTAATTAGTTGTATATATACACAATATTATACTTTGGAAATAGTGTTTTTCAATCAATGGTTTGACATGTGGTTGAGCAAGTAACGTCAACTTCCTTCGCTAATCTAACTCTAAGGATAGCAGAAAAAAAAAAGTTGAGCTTTGACCAGTAAGTGGGAAGAGAAGAGCATGCGGAAATTAAGCCTTCCTATGAATATCATCTATGTTCCATTCAAAGATGCCTAAAACCTTAGGAAAAATAAATCATCTTACAGCTCGAATGTCCCTTTCCTTGACATGGAAAAAATAAAATTATATATATATACATATATCACGATTCTACCTGACATTCTTACTTCAATTTTTTAAATATGCAGTGCAGGCCAGGGAAATTATACCATGAAACATACTGACCAACCCATTAGCCAAAGTAGACCATTCGGTATTTCAGTTGCTAGCAAGAAACATCTCAAATACCCGTGCCATTAAAATTCTTTAAAAACTAAATATGATTAACTTTATTTTTAATAAAGATTCGCTAACAAATTCCGAACCCATTCATATAACTCGGGCAGTTCTTTTAGGGACACAGGCTAGTCACGGCTCCCGAGAATTTTATAACTTAAAAAATATATATATATATATAGAAATTTAACTTATTGAAATTTATTAAGTATCCACTATTCTCACTAATACATTATAAATAAAATACTGTATTTAAGTTGATCCATCACTTGTACCAATTTTTATCCACTAATACATATATATTTTTTTAATTTTATTGAAGTTCACTGACAAATTCTGAACAATTTAAAAAGCTTTTATTATCATTGTTTTTTGGTATTTTTACTAATAGCTTGCCTCTATTTATATTATTGCTATTAATATATATTTTATATATAAATTAAATTTATAAAAATGAAAAAAACTAATAACAAAGCTTGATTATCATTTCGTTAAGTAAAAGCTAAGTAATTCCTTGTGACCCTCTATCAAGGTTCAGATATTAGTAACAATGCAATATTACGATCGTTATTTTATAATTTTTACACTCACAGTTATTAATATAGTGATCAATAATTTATCATAATTAATTGTTACATTCGTTATAAATACAACACAATTAAAAAAATTTGTGATCGCTTTTTAAATCCATGCCTTCTAATTCTATTGCTTCACTGCAATTCCATTACATTTTTCCCTCTTTCTTCACTACTTTGATTATTGCAAAATATTTATTCATAAAAAAAAAAAAAAAGCAATGTTAAGGAGACTTACAGAGCACGAACCCAACGGAAAGGAACGTCGAGGGAGGCAATGACGATGAGATCAGCGTCCACGTGGAGCCTAACAAGCGATCTGATCAAGACACGTGTCGCCACGTAGAACTCGTAGTCTCTCGGCGTCCCCATGTACATCATCGTTGCATAAGCGTTCCGGTGCTCCTTTTCATTCTTCTTCAGCTTTACCCCACGAAACGCCGTCGTCGGCACCACCACCACCAACACCAGCAGCAAGAATCTCAAAAATGCAACAACCTCTTTTCGTCTCCTCCTGCTCAAAGCCATATTCGTTTCTCTTTCCCTTTCTCTTCTCTGAATTTGCAGGTGAACAAATTAAAACGAAAAAATAAAAACCAAAAAGTATAATCAATAAAATTGCAAAACAACCAGCATATTTTAAATTTGGGAAAATTATTTTGTTGATTTACTTAAAGCTTTCCAAAGCCTGTAGAACGTCGTTGGGGGGAATAAAAGCAAGTAGGACTGTGGGAACGAAGCAGAGAAGGCAAGCCCTTTAAAAGAAATTTTATTTTTCAGTGTACAATTTAGTAAGTCGGATTTATACAGATGGTACTTAAAAATTATTTAATTTTTATTTTTAATAAATTTTTTATATTATTCATTATTTTATTTTACTGATCTAAGACGCAGAATTAAAATGGCATTATATATAAGGAATTATGTTGACCTTTTTTTATTTATTTGGTTAATATTTTAATTTTGAATGTTTATAGATATTTAGACATTTATTAAATGGATATTATTTTTTACACAACTCTCAATCCATATTTATTAATTGTAGAAATAATATTTCTAAATAATGATTAATCATATATTAAAAATAACAAAAAAATACCCAAAAAAATTAACTTTTAATAAATAAAAATATTTATAATAATCAATTAAAATTTTTTATAAAATAATAAACTAAAAAGAACTAGAAAAAGCTAAACATTTACTAAATAAAAATATTTATTGTTATCAATTAAACTTTATTATATTATTGTTTAAATTTTTTATATTTAATATATTATTTTATTAAATTAAAAAATGATTTATAATTTATAATTTATTTTTATAAATATTATATTTGGCCAAATTTATAAGTATTATTTTAAGTAATCCTATTAATCACCAATTGATATTTTTTAAAAAAAGTCTAATAATTAGAAAGAAAGAATTTAAACGCGGGATTAGGCCCCAATTTGATATTTTTAAGAAGTCTGATAATTAAAAAGAAAGAACTCTAGATGGCGAAACGTGATGGGATCGAAATGACAAAAATGAAAACCTCAAGACAGGACAAGAGAGTGAGACCAAAATTGCGCGATTGTCGCATTATGAAGTACAATAATCAGAGAGAGTAACAGAAATTAAAGAAATATATATAATCCAAACGTAATGCTTTTCATAACACATTTTATTTTTGCTTCATTTTTCCTTCATATTCAAACGAATCGATGTGGGATTATATATCTATAAGAACGAAATGTAGAAAAATGTGATCGAAATTGATACTGGCTTCTCGGCAATTTTTGCCACTCAAAGGAACGTTGGTGGTACGTAGTCTAGACTTTTTCTTTTGGATCATTAACCATTCCTAAATGACAAAAACTCACTGTGGAAACGTATGATGATAAATATAAATTTAAGTTTATAGGATCCTCTTTTCTAGTTTTTAAGCTTTAATTACAAGCTTTAAGCATGAATGTATGGCTGGTATTGGGGCTTCAATTAGGCAGGTCCTCACATGGCCTAAGGCACTTGACAAATTCGGTTTAGCACTTTAAGCTTATGTGGCTAAAATTAAATGCAACTTCAAAATAGCGGTAAATTAGGTAGTTCTTAAAATAAAATCACTTGATTCTAAACTTTCTCAATTGACTTATCATATTTTTAGATTAGTTTTACGATTTGATATGATGTAAAATTTATTTTATTTTTTGAAATATAAATAATCAAAACAATAATCTTTCATTGTTATAAATATAAATTATAATCGTAAAATCAAAATTTTTAAATATTTAAATAAATTTTAAAATTTAAAAGTTCGAGTCTTATAACTTATATTTTTTACTTATATATAATATATATTATTTACCTTAAAATTGATTTAAAAATTAATTTTAAGATTCAATTTTACATTTTGATCTTAGATGGATACTTAGAACGATGAACTATCTTAAAGGCATCACTTTTAAAAAGTTTAGTTCATGAATCAAATAAATAAAAATCACTGTAAAATTGATTTAAATTTATTGGTCCAGGACAGTCAACGGATGATCTTACATAGTTGCTCATCGGTATTCAAAATGGGCCAAAGGGCAAAGTAGTGCCTTCTGCTATACGAAACTCGGGCTCTTCGTTTCTCTTGGGTTAGTGATTTTTGCTACCTTTCTCTGGGCTGAAAGTTTTTAATGTTTTATAGTCGGACCAAGATCAGCAATTCGAGATTTTTTAAGCCCTCGCTTCCTTATAGAAGCATGCCCCTTTTTGTATGTTTTTATTTTTATTTTTTTTCATTGTGATCGTTTTTGAGCGTGCAGCCTTGTTTCTGGGAAAAGCCAAATTCTGGACCAAGACTTTCTAGGACGTTGGGTGGGCACGGTGGTTGGAGCTGTCGTTGTTGGGTAGCTTGACGACAGAGAAGGGGAGATGAGAAAGTTAGATGGCCTATACCGTATCATATCATATGCGCGAGGCGTCCTTCTTTTTTGCTTTCTGGCTTTTGGTACTCGAAAGAGAAAAGACGTCATGTCGATGATATTTTTGCTCTTTGTAAAGTTACCTCAATGTTCTGACCCTGACTATTAGAATCGAATCTAAATTTGTTGCTTTTCTTTATAATTTGATATTATCTGATTCACAGTTTCTCTTCCCTGGGATGAATGGGAAAAATGAGCCCTTTTGCGACTATTAACGTTGCAAAGAATATTTGAGCAGTTTTAGATTTGTTTCCCATTAACTTGCTGGAAAAGATACGTATATTTAGATTATACCAGGAAAGGAAGTAATCTTTAAGCTCCTAAGGAACATATTATAGAAATCATGATAATTACTTGTAAATCAAAATAACTAAAGGTCAGAAAAAAAAAGAAGGAACAGAATCTTTTCTATAGCTTTTCTTTACAATTAAGTATGGAATGAGTATCCACCCAAAAAAGAAAAAAAGTATGGAATGAGGAATCTCATCTAATAAATTCCTTTTTCACAACATACTATCCATGAGTTGCACCCGTTCGATCGATCTGAATCTTAAAATTTATATCCAAACCCGGTCCATGTTGAGGGGATTGCCTGACTACGAGTATCCATCTAAAAGCACAAGTTCGAAGGAAAAGAAGACTGCAAACCTAATTATCTAAACAAATATAGTGGCCTCTTTACATAAAAGAGTGAATTTATGATTATAAATTCCCCAATTTGCAACATATTAGTTACTATTATGAGGTCAAAGTGAAAGCGCAGTGAGGGCATGGAAGTACTAGTCTCAAGGCTCTCAACAGATTTGCAGGTGGCCTTCCTCATATTGATTACTGTCGTGCAGATCAGTATCAGCAGGGCTTGCTGCCATTTGCAGTTGCTGCTGCTAACTTGCAAGGGCTGGTTCAATTTCAATGCCTAATGCCGTGCATATATTAACACAACCTTGACGAAGAAAACTGAAATTGAAAGAGGGTTATAAGTAGAAAAAAGCATACGAAAACAAGCTAGAACGGACTCATGCCATGAGAGGGGGATAGAAGGGTGGCCAAAACCACCATTTACAAAGCCATAATAGTACACCTTACAACTTAAAAAAAAAAAAAAAACTTTGGGAAAGTTTTGGTTTTGGCTTTGATTACGTTTTTTATTTTTTTTTCCTTTTTTTTTTCTCTAAACGCAAATGTTAAAGTTGATAGCAGAATCAGTTTGAGTATAATACTATACATAGAATAATAAAATGTACGAAAGAAGCTTCAATTTTTCTTTGTAAAGAAGGCAAATATGCAGCAAAAGCCTTAACATTGTGTTCTCAAGTGAAACTCCATTAAACAAAACTCATAATCCATGGAATCAAATGTGTAATACAAAATATTATCCTGACATAGTCAATTGACACAGTCACACAGCGTTTTTATCTTGTTTTGCTAATGGAACTTATGCTTATTTACAGCTAAGTTTTAAGGATTTTTTAAACAATGAAAATGAATTTGGACTGTCGATTAATTAAAAGATCTTATATATATATATATATATATTATACACACACACACGCACACTTAATATCAAAATGATATAAGAGTTTGTTGATATGATGTACGTACATGATAATTAACTATGATTAACTGATCCAATAAAAAGAAAAAAACCAAAAACACAAACATCCAGTTTCTGAAGAGACGTTATGCGCTGTTCATAGAATAGGATCATGCGATTCAATGAAATAAACTGACTTCAACAACATTTCTGACATATTGTACAATTAAACATGAAAGTATAAGAAACAAAAATCCATAGCCTTGGAAAGCCTGAATCATGAACATCCAACCCCTCGTCATTCTTCCGAGGACATTTTAAAAAACTCTAAAGAAAAGAAGAGAAAATTCTGGATGTATATACTGGTAAAAATTTTGATTTGAAGTTTCGATCATCAAATTCTGACGTTCTCACCCGAATTGAACTTCTGCTTAAAGTGAAAGCACGGTGAGAGTATGAAAGCTATCCTCGTCAGATTGTCCCACTGGAGACCTTCTTACGTGGGTTATCCTTTGGCAAACTAACCGAAGAGCTCGCTGCCATCTATCGCCATTAATGTCCGGAGATGGCTGATGATCAGCTTCGAAGGCTATCTGACTCAACTGAAAAAAGAAAAGCCTGGATGAATCAATCATATCTATGCAAACGTGACGAACAATCCTCACTCTGAAGGAAAGTTTGAGCACAAAAAGGCAAATCAAGCCTGCAACTAAAGGAGTGAAACCATGGGTGGGAGATAAGAGGTGGAGTTTGGCTAATGCTACCAAGTACAGACCCATGGAAGCTAATGAAACTAAAAAGAAACACCACAAAGAAGTTGGAGTTTTGTTGTTTAGGTTTAGTTCAGTCTCTAGCAAATGAATTATGGACAAACTGTACGACGGAGCAAATGAAAGGCAAGACAATATATGGAGACTTTGTGTTTGATTGTTTGAAAGCTTGAAAACCTAAAACTTAATTACTTTTTGGCAAATGTAGTAAACAATAATGAATCTGTTGGGTAAAGTTTTTTTTTTTTTTTTTTCGGCAGACATGTTTAAATATATAAAATTCTTGCTTAAAATTTGCTTTAAAGGTAATTATGTAAATCAGTAAACTTCATATTCATTCTTTCATGAATATATGTTTCTACATTTATCATTCCTCTCTTCTTCCCCCCACCCTCATCATTCACCGTTTAATATCACCATACTCCACACATGTCATGCAGATGCAGCAGCAACTCGGATGGAAGCGTCTCCTAATTTAATTGTACTGATCAGACATAACTATCTGTGTCAGATTTGAATGAAAAGTGGGGCCTACTGGGAAATTTCCTTGAAGTTTCGGATGGTCTTTCGAGAAAATGGCGTTTCAGAATTTTTGTCTTGATACGGGAATAATGCAAGGGACATTTATGTAGGGGGGGAAGCAGAACCAATCATAAACGTGTATATGCATATATATATATATATATATAATATTAATGTAATAACCTCTTTCCACCATGAATTCATGACCCATTGCTCAATCATTTTCATCAGAAAAGCATAGAAATACCTTGCTTTTCAGATTAAATTATAGTTTTAACTTGAAAAACATTATCAAGTTAAATTACTTTTCTTGAAAAGGGGAATGAAAGAAGGAAGGCAGTAGTAGTTTTACCCTTTCAAGTTTTGGGGTTTACAAAATTGGGTCATGAAATAAGTTACCAAAACCCAATTAATTGTAGCCCTAATCCTTATTTCTAACTCTATTTCTTTCGGTTAAAAGAAATTACTCAATAGAAGAGAAGCCCCAGTACGTTATCTATAAGGTGATATATCAAAGGAGGAATGATTGAACATTTGCAGTTAGCTGTCTTTTTGTAGTGTTGTGAATAATTATTTGGATTTGGAATATAGTTTTCAATTTGTGATCCATATTGGTCCAAATTCAAGTTGGTGAATCCTAAAAGTAGTAACCAAACACATATTTTTTTATTCTTTTGATAAAAGCAAAACAAGATTTTTTTTTTTTTTGTTTTTCTTTTTTGCATTAATGTACATCAGCCAAATGATGGTTGTTCCGAAGTGCAATTAGTTATTTGTATTAGTCTACTTTTATAATAAACTTCTCGGTTGAATTACAAACCAAATAAAATTTATGATTGTGATGTGTGTGTGTGTGTGTGTGTGTGTATATATATATTGTATTTGAAAGTAGGAAACCAAAATTAATTTGACATTTTCATTGATTTAACTTATTACTTGATAAAAGCCAATACCCACTTAAGTCTACAATGGGAATGCATGGTAAGCAAATCTAGGGGTGGACAGGACAGCTCTGATAAGCTTATCATGAACCCAAGATTTGTTGACAAATCGATAAAAGTTAAATGTGTATGTATATATATATATATATATATATATATATATTGAACATCTCATTTTATGAATTCTCTTCTCTATTCTTATTCTTCTTGGCTTTTTTGAGCAGCCTTAAGAATATAATTCCATGACCAACTTATGTTTGAACCTTTTTCACGCCATAGATCATAGTATACCAAAATTAAAAAAAGGGAAAAAGAAAAGCAGATAGCGGCATCAAAGATGGGCCTCTAAATATGAGAAGTTGGGCAGCCACAATGTTGGAGAAAGATCGGACATATAAACCCCACAACATATACCTAATGGGCCTTTGGCCTTCATCTGGGGATGGATTGGACTTCTATTTCAGCCTTTTCATAAAATTCCCAATTAACCAAATAATAAAAGAATTTGCATTGCCATAGGCAGGTTTATTTTCGTTGGGAACTCTTAGAAGATGATTAGAATAAATGGGAAGTTGTATTGGGTTTCTAGTCGGCTTAGAAAATCCTTAATCTCAATTATACTACATTTAGCTTACAAATGCTAGCATATGCTTACTCTACCGTACATATCATGCAGTTAGTTTTTTAAAAAGCAATTATTTTGTCAAAATAATCATTTAGGTTAATATTTTTATTAATTCGATGTTTTAAGTTAAACATATGTTGATTCAATTAAAATTTTATTAAGTAAATCATATAAGCTTAAATTCAATTCTATGGACAATTAATTTTTCCTTTTTATTTTCACCTACTATCTGATAGATATTATATGGGTAATTTGATATGTTCGGGTAAAATTTTCCAAAGCGGGACACTGAAACCGTGCGGCATGCGCCGACTATAATCCCTACCGGCCCACCCTGTATTACCAAGCAGGATCCAAAAACCAATAAAACCTCCAACCATTTAAAAAAAAAAAAAAAAGCTCAGGATAAAAAAGGGATCTCTCAAATATAATTCAAGTAAATAAAATCCCTAAGCTTGTTTGTTCTGATTTCAAAATTAAAGCAAAAAAAAAAAAAAAATGGAGGAAGGCGACGCTAGCGGACCTCCAAACAGAGAACTGTACGCACTGTTACACCTATCGCCGGACGCCTCCAATGAAGAAATCCGCAGAGCTTATCGGCAGTGGGCTCAAGTTTATCACCCGGACAAATACCAAGCTCCTCATGTACGTTTTACTCATTCAATTTAACTTTTTCAAGTCGAAGCTTTACTTAAGGATTAGTTTTTTTTTTTTTTTAGATGAAGGAAATTGCTACGAAGAATTTCCAAAGGATATGTGAAGCATATGAAATATTATCTGACGAAAACAGAAGGCAAATATACGATATTTATGGTATGGAAGGTTTGAATTCTGGATTAGAGCTTGGCCCAAAATTGAATAAAGTGGAAGAGATAAAAGAACAGCTGGAAAAGTTAAAACGCATGAAGGAACAAAAAAAGATGTCGGCTCATTTTCTACCTTCAGGCACAATTGTGGCTAACTTATCGCTGCCTCAGTTTCTAGACGGTGATGGCATTATGGGAGGGTATTGCCCCCTTGTATTGTGTTTTCCCTAATTTGATTGATTTGGTTGAATGGTTGTTGGTCCATACTTCTTTATAATTGCCTTACATTAATGTAGCATATTGAATATTTTCAGAATGGCTATGACTAGCGAACTTCAGTCTCAATTATCAAAACGTAATACTCTTGCAATTGCTGGAAATTTGGGAGTGAAAGAAGATTCTGGCGGTGGGGTTGCCTCGGCTGTATTTAGGCATCAGACTTCTTCAGATTCTTCCATAGAGTTTATAGGATCAGTTGGCTTACGTAGTCTTGTAGGGGTGCAGACGACACGGTAGGCATTTGGGGTTTAACTCTGTTTGTCTACTCAGTCAGTAGTTTTACTCTATATCCTGATTCTCACCTTTACTTATCCAGTCGGTTATCGTTACACTCAACTGCAATAATGGCCATTACAAAGTCTTTGCATGATGGCTCGATTAATCTTTCAAATTCCTGGACTCGTCAACTCTCTGATACAGCAAGTGGAAATGTATGCTACTTTTGTTTTTAATTTAAGTTGGTTTAGCATTCTTCACTGGGAAATTGTGAAATGCTAACTCTTAATTTTAGCTGATCAGTTTGAGGCTTCTAATCTGAATCAATTGTTTTTTGGTCTTCACCACTTTTACAACAGATAGAACTTGTGCTAGGTCCTGAGTCATCTATTGGAGTTGGATGGCAAAAGAAAGACGAAAATATGTCTGCTGGTGGAGACGTGAAAGTAAGTCAATGTTCATTATTTGGTTACCAAATTCATGGCAGAATAACTAACAGAAAGAAACTCTTAATGGAGCATCCTTTCAGAAAATATCAAATTCTGTATAAAAGTCTAGAAGCTATCTTTGATATCCAAAAGACTTTTTATTCAATTACTATACTTAGATTGTCCTGTTCATGGGCTAGGGTAGACTCTTAAAGCGACCTTATTTTTTTTATACTCTTAGCTTAAAATAATCAGTAAGTATCCCAGAATTTCAAGTGAAATTGTGTTATCCTCGGTCTGCTTGTGAACTAGAGCTTGGCTTTGAATGGAGATCAACTATGAAATTTTGCAAGCTGGTGACAATGGGAGCTATAATCAGTAGGCACATTGATTCAGCTATTATCATTTATCAATATTCCTGTTTCAGCCCCTTATGGGGATAAGGACAACTGAACGGTCATTTGCATATTCTAATGATACCATATCATTGTACTTGTAAAATAGTATTCTTTCCTTTCTTCACCTTTCTTTGTCCACCTTTTCCTCTATTCAAAACCTCATGTTTTTGTTTATTTATTTCTGCCAGCATGATTCCAGATGTATTTGTTTTTAATATTTTCATTCATGTTAAGAACTGCAGATTGGCACACATTCTTTTGGGGTATCTGCTCGTTACACTCATCTTTTTTCCTCAAAATCTCATGCTCGTATTGCGGGCAGATTTGGAAGGTATGTTTTATAACCGATATTGAGGATCAATAAGTGAGGCAAGTTAGTATTTATTTTTCTATGCTGTTTATGGTGATAATTGAGTTTCTACTGTATGTTTCTTGGGATAAAACTCCAGTGCAATGTTTAGTATGACATTTTTCTTCCACTCTGTTATGAGGTTTATATATATATATATATATATATATATATATATATATATATGATATATTGCATGATCTGGACTATGAGTTATGCATGGATGGTATTGAAAATTGTAAATAAAGGGGATACTCAACAAAAGAAAATAAAAATCTTTTGCATAAGTGTCATTTTCTTTTAGAATCTTGTCCAAGAGGCACAGAGAAACAATTCCCCTCTTATGGTTCTACTACAAGTTCCTTTACGTCTTCTTGATGAGTGATTAACTGGTTCTTGTAAAATCAAACATTCAAAAGGGATGCATCTCAATATGAGAAAGAGAAAGCAATAAGTAGATTTGGTAAGAACTGGGCTAAAACAATTGAAACGCATCGTCCCAAGTGCATATAGACTTGTCATTTTTTCATAATTTGTCTTGAAATTCAGTAAAGCTGCTGAGACATAACTTAAATTCCAACCCAAATGATTAGTTTGATTATCCATATATGTTAAGCAAACTTACAAAGCAGTAATATATAATTCTGCTTTCAAAGGTGTACCTATTCCAAATAATTTAATGGAATGCAAAAAATGGATAAAGGTTCACTATTGCAAACAATCCCTTTATTCAACAAGACACCAGGTTGTTTAATGCTGTCATTGAGCTGTGGCACCTTGGAAGAAGTCAAAGTTGCTTAGCTATTTTTGTTTAGTTAGTTAGAACAGTGGCTGCTAAGTTTAACTGCCTGCACTAACTATTATTTTTTGTTCCAGCACTGCTCTTGAGGTTGAAGTTGGTGGTGGGAGGAAAGTGTCAGATTTTAGCACTGTTCGTATGTTTTATATAATTGGAATTCGGGTAATTGCATCTGTCTTAATGAAAAGGGCTTGGACATTATAATGCCATATTTTGGTGAAAAATCCTACTTAATTCATGAATATAGCTATGAAGAATATTGTGTTGCTGCACCCAAGTCTTATCATTTTGTTGGCACTATTGTGTTTTACTGACTTGTTGATTAGTCCAAGGGTAAAAACCAAAAGATCTTTAAATCTTTTCTTTTGTTGCCTAGGGTATCTATTGGAGATTTGAGTTGCATCGTGGAGGCCAAAAGTTAATTATCCCTGTAAGGATATTCATGTCCTCTGACCTGTTTCAAATGTCATTTATATTTGAGGCTTGAAACTGTTTTTTTTCCTTCATTTGATATTCTGATGTGTGATACTTCTTCAAGTGCTGGGTTTGCTGGGATTGGATCCAGAATGAGGATTCGTGCTTGTGTAGAATTTCCTGTAGGATATAATAGTTTATATCCTTTATTATTTTCAGTTATCAGAAACGAAATGCTTTAAAATTGCACCAGAAACTATTTATAAAATGTATGATTTTGTCATTAAGAAAGCTTTGTCCGGTTGTAGTTGAAGCTAAAAGATATCATTGCAAGTTTAATGACTTGAATTTCTACATGGCAAATTGGAACTGAAGGGTATACATTTCTGTGATATATCATTGCCAATATAATATGTGTTGTTATGATATGCTATGGCTTAGACACAAAGGCAAAAAAAGGTGCATACAGATGACCTTTTAGATCGATGTATTGAAGTCTGATAACATGTGATTTTGTACGTAAGCTTGATTTAAGTAAAAGAAATTGTAGACTTAATGCAAGTAAGAATTTTAGAAATTTAGTTTTTCCCTGTGGGGATTATTTAGTATGGATTGATATCTCGTATTAGTTATACTTGCTGCATTTGATCTGTTGCTTGTGTGTGTTATATCCAGATTTTGCTTTCCAGGCATTTAAATTATGTGTTAGCTACTGGGGCATTTGTAGTACCAACATCAATTTACTTTATACTCAAGGTAACCTCTTAATGCTTCCTATAGTTTTGACCAACTGCTTCTACAGTTTGAATATCTTATTGCTCTTTATTTCCCATTTCTGGTCAGATAAATTAGATGGGTTATTTGGATGTTAGATGCATTGATATATTCTTTAGCTCTTTTATATAAAATCTATTATTTTGAAAGTTATTTTATACCCAATTAAACCGAAATATCATCTGCTTAGGATGACCTGGATATATCTCTATATTCTCCTGCTTTTGTTTTTTGTAATTATATTTATTTATATTGATATGTAGATAACTATCTTTATATGTATGCTTGCAGAAATTTGTTTTTAAACCATATTACCTTAAGAGGGAAAAGCAGAAGACCTTAGAAAATATGGAAAGGACTGCCACTGAGGTATGTTTACCCAAATGCATCATGCATTCCTAATTTTATATGCCTTTTGGCCTCTTTATTACTTTCATTAAGATGCTAGAAATCTTCTGCTGTTGTATACGTATGATGTAACTTATTTCTAATTATGTATTTATTTAGTCATACTGTTTCTCGTATGAATGAAAGCCAAGCTGCAATCCGTATAGTCTTGTACCATATATTTCAAAGTCACTCTTTGATGAATTAATTTCTTGATGTTTCAGAGGAGGTGGTACATATAACTTTTAATAATTTTGAGATTAAATATTGATGCTGCACACTTCTTTTATAAGCAGCTGATTCTTGTTCAATAATTTTAAGGATATATTTTACTTGATCTGTTTAAAGGTTCAAGAGGCAAGGAAGGCAGCTGCAAAAGCTCAGCAGTTGTTAGAGAATGTGGCCAACAGGAAAAGAAATAAGCAACAGGAAACAGGTGGACTGGTCATTACTAAGGCAATTTATGGAAACCGTAAAGCTTTAAAGAAAGGAGATGGGCTAAGAGAAACAAATGATGAATTAGCCTCGCAAGTGTTGGATGTAACGTTACCTCTTAATTTCCTTGTTAGCAATTCAGGGCAACTTAAGGTTCGTTTCATTGAGATCCTGTTTATTGACCATGTGATTATAAATGTCATCTGTTTCACTGAGCTTGTGCCTTATATTTAACTTGTCAAATAACTCGAGAATTTTGGAAGATGATATTCCCACTCTAGTAAACTTTTGGCCATGAAATAATGGTATGGAAGCTTTGCACCAAAAAACCATCCAACAGGGATTCTTTCAATCTTAAGACCCTGGAAATATGTATTTAGTAAATATAACAGCGATTTTGGATGACCGTTGATGCATTCTTGTTTGTTTGTGGGCTACATGTGCATATTGTAACATTGGTTGTTTGTCTCTTGATGCAGCTTCATGATGGCGTGAAAAAGTCAGGCATTATGGGCTTCTGCGACCCTTGCCCTGGTGAACTGAAGCAATTACGTGTGGAGTACACTTACCGTGGTGAGAGATATGAGGTACTACGAACGAACAACTCTTTCTTATTGTCCTATAACCCAAAATTATCTTTGATAAAATGGTTCCCATGGAGGGCATTGACCAACTTGAAATTTCTGAATCAGGTCGTTGTGGATGATTATGAAGAGTTGCTAATACCCCAGCTAGCACACAGAGTCTGAATTTAACAAATTTTTCACTTTGATTCCTGGTTTTACCTCTGGCAATTTTGCTTGCCCTACATGCTTTGAGGTACCTTTAAAAGTTTCAATCATATAAATTTATTACATGCTTCTTTGACAAACTGAAGAAGGGAATTAAAGAGATTTAGTTTAGTTGGTTTAATTTTCTGATTGTAGAATAAATTCCATATTTTTTGTAATTTTCCTTCTGATTCCTTAAAAATTTCAGGACTGTGTTATTCAGAAATATGGGGGATGCCCTCTGTTTTGTGCCACAAATTGGTGTTAATCTACTCTTCCCCCCCCCTTTTAATTTCAAGAATCATCCTATATTAATTTCGTACTCATTTTATTTATCGAATTAATTAATACTCATTTTTAAATAATGGATTTTTTAGTTCTATAATTTTAGTAATTTAATAGTCTTAATAATTCTTTATTCTGTTTATTTTCAAATAATAATTTATGCTATTATAAAACGAGTGATTGAGTTTAGTATCACGAGTCAAGTGTAAATGATACAGTTATTTATTTTACTATAAAACTAAAATAAATTAAAACAATAAACTAAAAATAAGGATATTTGGTTATTTTAATTTATCTTTACATTATGCCTATTTATTTAAAATTACCCACTACTAAAAAGAAACTATTTATATTTAATAACAATTAATTTTATTTATTAAAACTATCCATCTTTTCGTTTTGAAAAAAAAAATTCACTTTTTCATTTTAAAAATTACTAATTTTTTAAATTTAATATATTATTTTTTTAAAAAAATTAAACAAATTTACTCACTTTTGTGAGTGTGTTATTCTAGTAATAAGAAAAGGGAAAAAAACCGTTTGTGCGTTACTATTAGATTTGGTATAAAAGCCTATTTGAATTTGCTGAATTTTGTCTTTTCCTTTTAATTTATATTGTATCTTGTATTCACTTGTTATAGATTGATTTTAATATTACAAAATTTACAAATGTAATTTTATCAATAAAATATCAATAAAAAACCAAAAATAAAGTCGAAGCTAAACCAAAATATTATTTCACATTTCTCAAATCGCGACAACTATTATTATTATTATTATTATTATTATTATTATTATTA
>JBBYHO010000020.1:13116405-13128371 GCA_038382025.1 Adansonia gregorii
AACCAAAATATTATTTCACATTTCTCAAATCGCGACAACTATTATTATTATTATTATTATTATTATTATTATTATTATTATTAAAAGTACATTCTTTCAACATTTTCACTTCTCAACCTTCGAAGGTTTTTTATTTAAATTTTCACAAGTATATTTGTCTAATATTAAAAAGTATTTATGGCATGTTTGCGTCCAATTACTAGTATTAATGATAAGATTTTGATTTAATTGGTATTATAAATTAAGTGACATTAATTTGATTAGATATTAATGTAGAAAAAAATTATATAATAAAAATATTAATAAAACTATAGTGGTAATTATCTTTTCCTATAAAGAATTTCTTCCATCTTAAAAAAATATGTTCGTATAATTAATTTACCTTTTTACATTTTGTATATAATTATAGTATTTTTAATATTTATATATAATTAAATTTGTATATGTTTCACTCCATGTCATAAGGCTAATTAGTGTAAAAATCCCTTTTTCTCTTATCCATTTTGAATAACTATTCGTTTTTTAAAAAATTTTCAAGATTCTAAAGCTGATATAAATGAATAAAAAAAATGTAAAAGCTTCTTATTGGACGGAAATTACGGGATACGAGATCGTTTTGGAAAGGGTGATTAGTGGTTTTGGGATTTAGGGCTGTTAGAAGTGGTCTCAATTTGGGAGGGAAAATGGCGACGGCGACCTCGCCATGCATCTTCTGTCAAATTGCTCGGAATTCCACCTCCACTCCTCTCCTCCATTCTGTTCGTTCTTTTTCTGTCCTCTTTATATCATCTTTTGTTGGCTACCAATTTAGTTTCACGTTCGTCTTCTTTTCAACCCAGCAACCAAAGAGACATTTTACGTTCTAATTTAATCTGTTTGGTTATTTTCAGGATGACAAGGTCGTTGCATTTCAAGATATCAAGCCTTCTGCTTTCAGGTTTCTATTGAACTAATTTAAATGTGTAATTCTTTTACTAAGAGATTGCCTTGATCTCTTCGAAATTTTTTAATTAACCGGAAAATTATTGATTTTTTTAGGCATTATTTGGTAATCCCTCTGGAGCACATTCCAACAGTCAAAGATCTTCAAAGAAGAAATGAACATTACACTTTGGGTGAAGTCCCATTTTAGGTTTTTATTTTTTTTTTGCCCTTTTCTTCTTTCATTTTCTTTTATTTTTCTTAGCTAAGTTGTTTTCATTATGTTCTGATTCTTCAGTAAGTCATATGTTAAATGTGGGGCAAATGCTATTAGGCAGAGATGCACCTCAATTAAATCAATACAGGTATTGCTTCTCATAAAGTGAACAACTTTGCTAAACGAATCTCCTTTTCTGGACTGGATTATAGAATTGATCAATGTTGAACAGTCCTTATGGCTTTTCATTACCTGTCTTGATTGCGATGTTCTGTTTATAGCTGCATTACAATGTTACTATAAAGGTTCTTCCAAACGGACATATTTTATATGTGAACTTTGCGTCTTCCTTACCCTATGCATTAAGACTTGGAATTGAATTTCCCCCTTCAAAGCCATCTAGATGCTTTCTGTTGGGATGATCATTGTTGTTTGATTAGTTTTTCAATCGCTTCATTGTTGGAAAAATCTACTATGGTATTGATTATATTTTATTGCATAAGTTGGGTGGCAAAGGAGCAGCATGTTGCCCTTTGTGAGGGGAAGGATAGGGGGAAAGGGTATCAAGGACGTGAGTTTTACTTTGCTAATCAGAATCTATTTAAAACATTGAATGAAAATTAAGTAGTAACATTTAAGGAATGTTAGTTAAGTTTAGACAGAAGCAGGTATCTATCTATCTATCTATCTATACTAATTTAAAGATGGTTTACCATCTGATCCTCTTGCTTCTATTGGGTTTTGGCAGATTTGGTTTTCATCAGCCCCCATTGAACAGCGTTGACCATCTTCACCTCCACTGTTTGGCTCTTCCTTTTGTACCTAAGTAGGTGCTTGGCTGTTAGCAGTTCCTTCTTCTTTCTTTTTTATTAATTTATCTATCTATTTTACTTTGAAATTTCTGACAAAGTTGCAAAAGCTTGAAGTACTCATTCTAATTCTTTAAATAATTTGAACAGATGGAAGCAATTAAAATATTTGTCTTTGGGACCACTTGGGTTTATTGAGGCTGAGAAATTGTTGGAGAAGATAAAACCTTTGTCACCAATTCCTCCATAGGTGTAATAGGAGCACAGTTGGATTTCTTTCCCATATGAACTCTAGGATTTTCTTTATACTTATTTAAGTTCCTTGAGAAGTCATCATTGTTTGTTCAAGATAAAGAATGCCATTGAAAGCTTGTTCTTTATAAATTCTGTGAAGATTTGTTATTATGCTAGAGAAGGCATTGTTCCTAAATGCTAATAAGCATACATAAACTTTTTCACAGATTTTTTAATGTCAGTTGTGTATTCTAGATGTGCATGTCTTATGAATTTGCAATTTATTAAATGCTTAATTGTTTTCAGTTATTTTTTTACAGCCATTTGAAGAGAAGCATAGCTAATATTAGTATGCTCCTGGTATGCAGTTGTAATTGGTTTTGAATCTATCAGTAAGGCCCATAACAACCTTTTGGCAGCAGTTGCTTAAATTTCTGAAGTACGTCAGTAGCCAGGAAAATTTGGATTTTTTTTTTCTATTAGGTTTGGGAATGATCTTGTAGATATTATTACTTCATGCCCAACACATTGTGTAATAAAAGATAAATTGCAATAGTGGTTACATCATCTGGTTCTTGGAATATTCTCTGTTGTTCTTACGCATTAATACCTTTGGAGGCTTATCTGAGGATGCTGCAATAGAAAAGTCAGAGAGTAAATGTGATTAATGTGACTAAATCGTTTTTCTGTCTATAAAAACCACTTTGTGAACCTTGAGATCAAACAAGACACAATCTGCTCACATACATCTTGTCTGGTGAGATCGGAGATAGCTTGTAGAGCCTTTAAAATATTCTTATTTGATGGTTTAATACTGTATATATTGTTGACTTGAATCTCAGTTACCTTGGTTGGTGAAAATGATGACAAAACCAGCCTATCTTTCCATTCAAGGAAATAAAGTCATGTGAGGGAAGTAAACTTAGTGCAGAAATGAATGAACGAGGCCAACACACAGTACACGCAACTCCCATTGTCATGAACTGTATTGACTGCTGTGTCTGGTTTACAAGTAGGGATAGCAAAATTCGAACTGTCCAATGGATATTGATCTGCTCTGAGTGAAAAAAATTTTTAAAACAGTGGAGGCAGGGTTGGGGGGGGGGGAGGGAGTGAGTTTTTTTGTTTAAAAGGCGGGTATTGAGCAGTTATAGCATTTGCTTATTCCAACCCACTCGTGGATTGAAATTACTGTTTTACTCTTAAATATTAAATTTTTTTTAAGGAAGATAATGTAATAGTTATATCTCTTGTAATGTATGTTTTATGTTTTGTTGTTTTATGATTTATATTTAAACATGTTTCAAAAATATCTTTTTTCTTGAAATATATATTTTATTATTTGAAATAAAATATAAATAAATAAAAAATATCGGATGAAATGAGTGGAGCGGTAATGAATGTATTCAACATCCATGGAGGTGAAAGTGATACTGAAAATTCAATATCTACAATGGAGCGGAATTAGTGATAAAACAAAGCAATTCACTAGCGGAGTGAAACGGATTTAGCAATATTCGTCCTGTCTCGCCCCATTGCCATCACTATTACAAAGGTGTGGAGTCAAGGAGACTAGCCTTTCATGTATCATTTGGTTATGAACGATATTGACTGCTTTGTTTTGCATGTATCGATGGCGCTTGGCAACCATTATAATTACAGGTCGCCGTTTTGGGGTGTTTTGGATTCCCACATTTCTTTCTTCCGCAACTAGAGAAGTTTTGTGAAGGATTTAGTCTTATTTCGAAAAGGAATCCGAGATTTCGTTAAGCGTTGTTGTTGGTATAATTTTTGGGACAAAAAATTGAGTTTCAATGTAATCTCGAAAATGATGCCTTGCTTGATCTTTTTCTTAATTAAAGTGAAAAAAATGTTTTATGATTCTCTCTTCTCTATCAAAGTCAATCGTTCTTGCTGCAGACACTGATGCTTCTCTAAATATTTCTTTTTCACTTTTTCTTTTCTGAATTAGAATTTACTCATAAGTCATGTCTAAAACAACGTATTTGGATCAATACCCTTCTAAGAATTTGTTTTTCTTGGAATGATTGACAAAAATAAAACCATCTCATAATCTCTTATGCTTCGATTTGGATGCATGATGGGAATCTTTTCTCACTGCAGCAAAGCATCATTTCGTCACTGGAACCATAAAATTTCAATATGGTTTTGAGTTTTGACGCGATGAAAATCTCTTCTTTTATGAGTTCAAATGAAGCACTAATCTCTTTAAAAGAAAAAGATTTATAGAGGCAATTTAAGACATAAACATGAAGGTGACAAATTTAGGTGGATGGTTTCAAAGATGGTGGAAACAAGATATACATCGACGATGTTTCCCAGTCATAGGGTACATGACAAAAAAATATAGTGCCCAAAGTTCATCTCAAATGAAATCCCAAATATTCATAGCCAAAAAGCTGGGACAAGCAATCACGAGACCTCCCCTGTTTTCTCTTTGTCGCAATAATGGATTACTTCTTTCTTTCAATGGCACAACCACCACAACAAAATCTTTCATTAGTTAAACAGCACTTTCCTTTTGTTTCCTCCAGCATCATGAAATTGTTATTGTCCTTTAAAAAGCTCTAAACATTGCTAAGTTTTGAAGGCCTGATTTGGTCGATCCAACTAGAAGTTTTTTTCTTTGCTTTTTGAGATAAAAAGCCAATGAACTTTCCTCCCACTCCCAACATTTATTTAATAAATTATGATTATTGAAATTAAGAAAAAAAATCCAAATTCTCCCAAGTCCCTTTCAAATGTGATGTAAAAAGGGTGAAAAAAATGCAAATTTACAGAGTATTGAATGACGTTTTTGCAGAGAACAAATACCCACTGCTCGAAAAATGTAATAAAGAAACAGATGAACGTACTCTGTTTTTCTCACTCTGCTCCAATTGGGTATTTCATTTTGTCATCATTTAAAACAGTTTTATAGATGCTTTGGTCCAAGTTATTCAAGTTTAAATGCTGTACCAAGGCTGCCTCAAATAATCAGAAGCCAGCCAATACAATAAAAAAGGCTCGCATTCGAGACTTTAAGAATAAAAAAATTGGTCCAAAATTTGAAATCTGCTTAGAACAATAATTGTTTATGAGCCGGGTCTAATCAATGAAATCTTGAATTTTTTAAATTTGAATTTAAAAAAATTTAAAAATTTATATTATTATTTAAAATAATTTTAAATTTTTATTTTTATATTAATATTTATAATTAAATTTAAATAATTTTTTATTATATAAATAATAATTTAATTTAGATTAAAATATATAAATTTTTCTTTAAATTCAGTCTGATATAATTATAATTATTGGATTGGAATGGTCAAAGTTGGACAAATACATGATCAAATGCATGGAAATACTTTACCCTATCCGTCAATATGCCTATAGATTGCCCTACACATACTCCTGACCTGCAAAAATTATAATTTACAGTAAAATGATGTTTGTTGGTGATGAAGCATCTTATTTCAGTAAACTAGTGGATGAACTGAGTTCAAATCCATTCTTTCAAATTTTGCTCTTAGGGAGGAGCTACGGCAAAATTGTGAGGCTTTAATGAATCAAAATAGATAATAATTTATAAATTGACAGGGATTGTAGATTCTATTTTTCTTAAAAAGAAAAAATAAATACAGGTACTAACTTTTTTTCCCCTGTATTTTGAAGTTTTAAGTGTCCCATTTGTAGAAATATTAGTGGACCGATATGATTTCAGTAGTAACGTGAAGTGAAAATTTTGCCAAACAAGATTCAGTGGAATTTCCTTCCTGTAATGTAATCTAGTTCTTAATGTGGCGCCCAAGGAATTACTACCGGTGCTTAAAAACAGCCGACTTTCATTAAAATCCCCCGTTTATAATCTCCTCATGAAAATGTTTGACATTGAAAAAAAGTTGATAACACCGGCCTTTCCTCGAATCATTCATCACCCACTATGAGCGTGACCATCGCACCAACAGACCAGAAGCTTCCCTCTCTCACCCGGCCTACCCTCTATAAACATCACCCTTCACTTGACCAAAAATTCTAATCATCTTCTCTTTCTTTCTCTTGCTTTCTCTGTTTCTTACATAAAACCAAAAGCAAAGGACGAAGACTCTGTTTTTGCTCTGTTTTTTATTTTTATTTTATTTTTAACAATTCTTAACTCGTCATGGCAACTTGTGTTCGCCTGCAATGCTTGTTGTTTCTCTTTTCGGCATGCTGGCTTACGATTTCGATGTCGGAAATGGTGTTTCTTCCCTTGACTCATTCGTTCTCCAAAACCAAATTCCCCACCCCACATCAGCTCCTCAAAACCACCTCAGCTCGCTCCGCTGCCCGCTTCCGCAACCGTCACAAACAAGTTCCGCTCCCTCTTTCCCCTGGCAGTGACTATACTCTCTCCTTCACTCTCGGCTCTCCTTCTTCCCCAACTGTTTCCCTTTACCTTGACACGGGCAGCGACGTTGTTTGGCTTCCTTGTTCTCCATTTGAATGTATTCTCTGCGAATCAAAAGCACCACCACTCTCTCCTCCTCTTAACCTTTCCTCCTCCGCCATCGCCGTCCCATGCAAATCGTCCGCCTGTTCCGCCGCTCACTCCTCCCTCTCTTCCTCCGACCTTTGCGCCATTGCACGTTGTCCCCTTGACTCCATCGAAACGTCGGATTGCAACTCCTTTCCTTGCCCTCCTTTTTACTTTGCATACGGTGACGGCAGCTTAATTGCCCATCTTTATAAAGACTCCTTAACTCTCCCGAACTCTCTTTCTATTCAAAACTTTACTTTTGGCTGCGCCCACACCACATTGGGTGAACCGGTTGGTGTGGCCGGCTTCGGTTTCGGCCGGCTCTCTTTGCCGGCTCAGCTGTCCTCCGTCTCTCCTCAACTTGGTAAAAGATTCTCCTACTGTCTAGTTTCTCATTCATTCGATTCCGATAAAGTTAGGCGACCAAGTCCGCTGATTCTAGGTCGGTACGAGGAAAAAGAAAAGCAGTTTGGTAATGAGATTGTCGAGTTTGTCTACACGGACATGCTTTACAATCCTAAACATCCTTATTTTTACTCTGTTGGGTTGGAGGGAATCTCTGTCGGGAAAAGGAATATTCCGGCGCCGGAGAATTTGAAGATGGTTGATAGGAGAGGAAGTGGAGGGATGGTGGTGGATTCAGGGACAACTTTTACGATGTTACCAGCGAGTTTGTATGAGTCGATAGTGAGTGAGTTTGATCACCAAGTTGGACGATTTTACGAGCGAGCGGGCGCGGTGGAAGGGACAACGGGGTTGAGTCCGTGTTATTACTATGACAAGGTAGCCAAAGTGCCAGTAATTGGCTTGCATTTCGTGGGGAATGGATCCAGTGTGGTGTTGCCTAGGAGGAATTACTTTTACGAGTTTTTAGACAGTGATGATGATGGGGTTAGGAAGAAGAGGAACGTGGGGTGTTTGATGTTGATGAACGGTGGTGATGAGGAGGACTTGATCGGTGGGCCAGGGGCTACACTAGGGAATTATCAGCAGCAGGGGTTCGAGGTGGTTTATGATTTGGAGAAAAGGAAGGTTGGTTTTGCGAGGAGAAAGTGTTCTTCTTTATGGGATAGCTTGAAAAATTAAGTTTGATTTTGGGTAAAAATTAGTAAATATCTAGGTTTCAATTTCAAGAAATTATGGGTTTCTTTTTGTTAAGGGTTTATATTGTTATCTGCACTTCAATTTTTGCTTTATGGGCTCTAACCAATCCTGTATATTCAAATGTTAATAATTTCCATGTCAAGTATGAGGTGAACAAACAAAGCAAATATTGAAGTGTAGGAAAAAAATATGTAAAAGTTTGTGTATATTGGAAATTGAAAATAAAATATTGTTATCTTTCTTTGCAAGGTGTTGCTTGGTTGAATTGAATTTACTTCTAAAAGCAGGCGGGTCAGTAAGTCCGTCCAGAAATAGCTTCAGACATCATGCACGGTGAAGAAGATGCTGCTGATCCTGCAGAAAAATGTTTACCCAAAACCTCACTTTAGTGGGGAGTTGGTGGGTGAATAGTGTCATAATCCATTTGGGTTAGGATCTTGTGGCGTTGAAAGGTCTAACGAAGTATGAACTTGATCATGAATTCATGAACATAGTATATTGGGTAACCCCCAAAATGGTTTTGAGATTGGGTAGGGTACGTCAATGAAGATGTTTTGCTCTGCTTCTGATTGGTCAAGGGGTTTAAGAGAGATATATATATATATATTCCAAAGTCAGCTGGTCATCGGCTGTGCTTTAAGTTTTGATTGTTAGATTTCAGGCCATGAAAATGAATGAAAGTGGACCAGACATTGATCCTTATCTAGACTGCAGCTTCATAGCAAAAAATCTAAAAAATGGATATGTTTTGCACTGGCTAAACACACAAAAATCTTGGCAGATACATTGAGTTAGCTGATCTTGCTGTACTCTCTGATTGCAAAATCAGTTGTAAAAATTTCTGATTCCCCAAAGTCGAGTATTTCTTGTCATGTTGATATATTTTTAATTATAACTCTTGGGTTAAATATTTTTTTCCCTTAGTGAACCGTCTTAAAAAGTTTGATGTACTGATAGAGACGGTAAATGGAAAATCTAATAGTCTAAACAATTACACACATTATTATTTACTTATTTATTTCAATAATTTTATAACATTTTTTCTTTAAAAATTGTTACTTGGAACGGGGTTGGTGGAAAAGGCAGCAATTATATTCTCCCTAACTTTGCTTTTCTTTGCGGGGGGGGGGGGGGGGGAGAGGGTAGTTGGGAGGGGGTGAATGCTTCTGGACCCCAAATTCGAGTCGTAATGAACTTTGGGTACCACAATCTTCCAAAGCTAGCCTGCTCATGGCGTAACCCTTCAGCCAAGAAATGAATAAAGTGGCCTTGGCAGGCGTAGATATCAATCTTTTCTCTGATAATTCCCCCATGCATTCTTGGACTTGGTCATTCTTGGCTTCTTGCCAGATAAGTAGATATCAAACTTGTAAAATATAGGAATTATTTAACCGAGTTTTCCAAGCCTTGGAGTTGAAAGGAAGAAATTAAGGGTGAATAAAAAAAGTCGTACAAAATTGAATGTTTAAATTAATTTATTTATACAATAATTTTTAAAAATAATATTTAATATATTAAATAAAAAACCGCATCTACAATCATCGGTCCATTATAATCTCCCAAGACATACGTCCGTTGGGATTTGGGACTAACCTTGGCGTCATATTTGGCTGATCTTGAGCCATAATCACAATTTTATCGTCTCAAAATTATTTAACACTCACTTCGGAAAAAAGCCTGTCCAATCTGATGACGACTTAGGTTGTGCTGAGTACGCACCCCAAAGTCAGGGGCTGCGGACCACAGTACTAACTGGGTCAGCTTTGTCATGCAATCCAGCTGTTAGCGATTGAAACCTCACTTAAAACAAATGAACTTGGCTTCTTTTATTTTTACGACCCCACCTTTTTCTAATTAAAAATGTTAATCAACGTTTAAAAGTAAAGGTCAGCGTGACATATACATATATAGAGAAATATATAATTAATGTAATATTTTATAAAAAATAATATACTAATTATAATTCTTTTAAATGATAAATAAATAGGTCTAAAACTAATGATTACAGCACCGAGCGAACTTTTTTTAATTGTATTCTTACCAACCATGCTACACGCTAAGCAACACTCTGTTCCCCCTAATTATATTATCGCTTTAGTTGAGAAATTTTTTAGGGGAAACTCTTAATATGATAAGACTCAAACATCGAAAATAGATTGTTTGCACTTAAACTGTCGCAAAATTAAAAAAAAAAATTCTTGTCCGAATAATAGATTAACAGGGGAACTCTATAGAGTACTATAGTTTACCCGAAAAGTCAACCAGTAAATTTAGTTTCTAAAAATAGAATATTTTTTAAAGTATTAAGTTTGATTTTCATTATTAGTGAGTCTTTTTCTCAGAAAAAAAAAAGAACAAAGAAAAAAGATGATGGGTATTGTTAGTTTATTATTAGAGGGTTTTAAAGAATATGATTAACAAGTTTAGATGTCGATGGGTTCGGACTGTGTTGACTCGCTGAGTCGTCGCTGTCACTTTTGTCTACACGTCGCAAAATTCGATGGTACGCCGCCGCGAACCGGTTTTCTTTGTTTTTTTTTTTTTTTTTCTTTGGTTGGGCCGGGGAGGTGGGGGGTTGAGACAATGACGTCGTTTTGACGAGCTTCGTCTATTTTCGAAGGGGTAAAAAGGCGTGCTGTAAGTGTGGACGGCACACACCAAGCTGTGGCCATACGTGTGCTTCTGGATGTTTCTCAACATATTTTTCTATTTTTCAGTGGGCCCATTCTTTCTGACATCAGTATCTTGTGCATATGTAACGAGGATACGAATGTCTAAGTTAAAAAATTAAAAAATTTTAAAATTAAAATAAAATAAGTCGTTAGACCTAAATTATTTTATTTAAATTATTGATTAAAAAAGAAAAAAATAAGGGGTTGACGTATTCATCTGATGAAAGTATAATTTTTAAAAAAATTAAATATCATAATAATTATTAAAAGTATAAAGTTAAAAAATTAATTTTAAAATAAAAATTAATAATTATTAGAATTATTCATAAAAATTATAGTTATCATTTTACCTTATTTTTGTCTTTGTCCTTAGCAACAATTTAGTAAGAGTTAGTTTATACATTTAGTTATAGTCATTTCATACATCTAGTTATGATAAATCGTATATTTAATTATAATTATTAGTATATTTAGTTATGATGAGTCATACTTTAATTATAGTATTTTGTACATTCAATTATAGTCATTCATGAATTCAGTTACTATTTTTTATATAATAATTTTAATTTTAATATAAGTTTTTATTTTATTATTTTTATATAATAATTCAAGATTATATATATATAATTTTAAATTATAAAATAAACTTGAATTCTATGAAATACTCAATTAATGTAAAAAATAATAAATATTAAAAATATATTTAATATTAAATCAAAATACTTTTTTCAAATTAATACATTACATAATACATATATAATGTAATGTAATTTTTTAGATATAATATAATAATATATTATATAATATATTATATTATATATAAAAACTATAAAAAATATATACTAAAGCATATACACAAAGTATTTGTGTTCATGTATGATCGATATCACCTTGAGCATAGCTTCATATATGCTAAAGCTGATTATTCTTATATAATAAGAAGATGATGTTTCAACAAAAATAAAAAAATAAACTTGTAACTAAAAAATAAAAAATACAGTTAATGATTCTTATATAGTAAGATAATCATAAATCATTATATTTGGAGATCTTTGTTTAGGTAAAAAAATTTTAATTTTTAATATTAAAACAACAAAATAAACAGTAAATAATGCATATTATAATTTAATATAGATAATTTATAATCTCTACTAAATTACTATCAGGAAAAAAGGTAACCGAAAGATATTTCCATTATAATTTTCTTATTAATATTTTTAATCATTGCTATTTCCATTATTAAAATTATTTTTTAATTCTTTTATTTTTTTAATAATTATTATTACCTTTTATTTTTTTGTAATTCTCCCTAAATTTTTTTCCTACCAGCCATTTCACTAGCCCGCAGAATGTGAGCATTTAATATCAAATGTTTTTTTTATTTTTTAAATAATTTAATATGAAATATTTTTATTTTTATTATTTTTAAATACTAATTATTTAATAAAAATATTTTTATTTTTATTATATGATATATATTAATATAATAT
>JBBYHO010000020.1:13138314-13148954 GCA_038382025.1 Adansonia gregorii
TTTTCTCTGTTATCAAAGAGAAAATTCCTGTTTTTCTCAAACATTTCTGAGATGGGCCTAAATCTTTGAGGCAGATAGCATTGAGAAACATGTTTATTTGTCTGCAAGTGAAGCGTGATATTCAAAGAGTTATTATTTACTTTCTCTCATAAAAAGAGATGGGCTTCATTTGCATCTTAACAAATGCTTTGATTTGTTCTTCCTTCTCCAATTTTTCCCTCACAGCTGGTTACCCTAATCACATCGGTTACTCTTATCATTAGTTTGAACAAAATCCATGACCTAAAAAATCTTTAATCGAATAGTTTAAGGTTCATCCGATCATCAAATTCTAGATGGAATCATGAAGGTCCTTAAGCAAATCATATTTGTTCAAGGTGCGGGCTAACCCTATCAGACGATGGATCCCTAACATTATTATGCATAAGCGAGTGGAGCAGAGGTATCATCCCTTCTCAGCCATTGGTTTTTTTTATGGCAAGCAAGTTTGCCAGAAAATTCTAATTAAAAAAAAAAAACCCTCTTTTTCTTAATGAAGAATCATCAAAAACATAAGCTTATCCTAACAAATTATGTCTCTTCTTAATTTTCTGTATTTGTTTATCAAATGTCATTAGGTAACAACAAATAAAGGCTCATTTTTTTAATATATTTAAAGCATTATATTTATACTCATCTTTAAATATATATCAAATATAAATATAAGATAAAATATTTTTAAAAAATAAAAAATTTGAATAATGTATCTGACTGTAAATTGTTTGGCAGGAGGGGGGAAAAACCATTACTGAGATTGATGGACTCAAAATTCTCCATCCAAGCTTCATTTTTAACAGAATTAATAAAAATGGGGATCGATTTTTTCCATTAGACGCACAAAAATCCAATCTGTAAGTAAAAATTTATTTAATGATCGAGTTTATTCATGGAACATTCTCTTGACGCACAATTAAAGAAGAGAAAGAAGAAGACAGTAATGTCAACTCAAATCTAAAAATAAAAAGATCATTTAAACCTCCGTAATATATTTTTTCAAAACAACATAATTTGATTGGTTAATCATGCACCAGAGGCTTTGCTAGATTTATACAAGGATCATTATTATCTACCTTGTTAGTCGCATTGTCCACATTTGTTTAGCCAAGTAAATCTATGTCAAAACTGCCCTTGTAGTGAGACATCTAATTTTGTAGATTCGATTTGATTTTAATCATATTTAATTAATAAAAATATTTTTATTTAAATTTAATTATAAAATATATAAAAAATAAATTTAAAATATTTTATTAATTTCTCAAAATAATTTAAGTTTATAATTTAAATTATAATAAAAAAAATTTAAATCATAGTTCGATCTACTTCAATTCGATAAATAAATATTATCATCTTTCTACACAAAGAAATGCAAATGAAGATAAATAAAACTAAAATACTTAATGAACCATTTGTACCACCTTACCTAAAAAAAAAATTATCATTTGAGACGATGATTTTATATATATATATTGTAAAATTTAAGTGATTATTTTTTAATAAATAAAATAAAATTTAAAATAAAAAAATAAATTATATAAAATTATTTTAAATAAAACTACACTCTGATCATCAACCTTGACTTAAAAGCAGCCACAATTTTTATCTGAAGAAGAGATGCCCATTATTTTAAGTACCGATCCGCGCACACAACAAAACCTACCTGTTCTTCTTTTTCCCTTTTTTTTTTTTTGGGGGATAATTTACCTTCCTTTTCTTCCTTCTCTCCTTCCCTTGCAACAATTTATTCAGGTTTATAGGGTACCCTACTGTACGACTCTAATATACAGTTATACTAGTGGCCTAGCCACTAGGGTTTTTAATGCCTTATTCTAAGCAGTGGTGATTGATTTCAACTTGTACGTTGTGCATGTACATGCAACACGAAGAAAAACGTTTAAAATAGTACTATAAATTGAATTAAAAAAAGCTTTTGGTTCAGGTGATTCAAAGTTTTCTCTGGTTACAAAGCGTCATTTTTATTGACAATTGGAGAAAAAAAAAGGGTAAATAATTAATTAATAGTGGAAAAATAGGTTGTTCTCGTGTTGAAGCTGGTATTTGTCTCTTCCTGATTAGTGAATCATTAACTGTAAATGTATATTTTCAGAGCGGGTTGGAGCAGAAGTGGTTGAATATGCCTGCGTAATTGAGTTACCCGATTTGGAGCCAGAGGTGCGTATATTGCCTATTTTGGCTACTTCCTGTGCTCCTGTGCGTAGCTTAGGCCCTCCCGTAATTTTTAGACCAACTAAGGGAATTTATAGAACTTCCTAAAGTCTGTCTTCTGCAAATCATGGGTCCTCATAAGATGGGTTTACCTTAGTACTTCTTTGATTGGGGCTTCATCCAATTCATTTATGAATGGAATTTGGGCTTTCATGGTGTTTTGGAGATTTTGTCTAATGGGCTATCTGCAGATTATTTACTAACGCCTTTGGTTGCTTTTTTTTTTGGTTATGTATCCATTTTGTGGGTATTCTTCATCCGCAAAGAGATTATTTGTCCGCTGACTGGCGGCTCCTCTCCATTTGCAGTAAAACGTCAGCATTGTTCGGAAGAAATCAAAGAATCTTTGTGGCAGATGCATTAAATGTCGTAGAAACATGAGTAACCAACACTGATTAATTAACAAATGAAAAAGGGAGAAAAAAATGTAAGAGCCATTTTGAATTACAATGAGAAATGTTATAACTGTCTCAGAGTAGGAGTTGTTGGAACAATCATAGGATCAGGAAAAAAGGAGAAAGTTACTGCGTGGGGCAAAATAAAAAAAAAAAAAAGCGATAAGAACACGAACATTGCAGCAGAGTTTATCCAGATTAGCTAGAAAAATATTGCTTTAAGCACAAATGAAGTCAGATGGTAGATTCTTCCCACAAGTGTTGATAAGCAAACTCAGCGAAATGGGAATATCAATGTTAATGCCAAGAACGTTAGCTTTAATGGCTGTGCAAAGACACACTGCCGTGTCGAGATCCAAGAGCCCTGACAGCACCCAGCAGCAGGGAGGATCCGGAGGGTTCCCGACCACCACTCCACCAACTGTTCCATTCAGCAACTTGGCACATACCCGTAATTTCAGAGCATCTCTAGGGCAGCTTTTTTTGGTGGGAGCCGAAGGAGTTGGTCTGTGGTTTGGGTTGGGTCTAGGCGGAACACAGGGGCTGCTTCCACTTGCAAGGGTGAAAAACAGAAGATTGATAGCGAGAAGGAAGACAATGGTTGATGAACATCTTATGGCATCCATCTCAAGAGGAAAAAAAAAAAAAAAACCTATGAACGCTTTCACCGTGGGCAATGTGGGTTTTATATAAAGTAAAAAATGAAGAGTGATTCTTGAATTTTAGCTAAGATAAAATGGGTAATTAACAATAGTTTTTAGCCTCTAGCCATGTCAAATATAGCATAAGTCTGGCTAAGAATTTAGCTGGCAATGCTAGAGATTCCGTATCAAAATTCATGACGGCCTTATTATATTTCAATATGCTCTTTTTATTTTTTTTTATTTTTTGGATTACAAGAATGGCAGATCGGATTGACTTGTTATCCAATCCCCGTGAATGACATAGCCATCTGGCATTTGTCTTGCAACAAAAATACCTTCTTCTCAACAAATAAAGCAATCACATTTCACAAATATTATATACACACACACACACACACACACATATATATATATATATATATACGGATCTCCTTTGAGGAGCTCTGGGAGCATCTAATGCACGTATTTTGTCTTTAGCCCTCAGTTAAAAGATATTTTTAGAGATAAATCACGTTTGTTTATCACAGCTAGTTGTTATATTGGGAGTTTTTTAAAGGTAAAAATCAGTTCATTTATTGAAGAAAAGCCAGAAAAAACAACGATGGTGCAGTATCTATGCAAGTTGATGCATTAACAGCCTAAACTGTGGCATGGGGTAACAAACTTATAGATTACAAAGGTTGTAGGTTTACCCTATTTAAATGACAAACGAATTACAATTAACTATATATCAAGAGTGAATTTATGACATGACAAATTAAAATAATTGCCAGTTTTGGATAATTTAAAATATTACTTTAAAATCAAAATTAAAATAGTTATAAATAGTGTACTAGCTTGTATCAGCTTTCCATTATCGAATGGAAATTAAGAGGATATCTGAATTTGATGATGATCATGTTGAAAATTGCAAGAAAAGTCCGATCTAAATCCAATTAGATGGACCCGAAAATCTTATAATTATAACATCATACTATATATTCTAAACAATAATTCAAATAAAATTATTTCTGGGGAGAACTTTATATAGCTAATTATAGTCCAACAAATTAATAATATGTATTAGGGGTAAAAGTAAGTTCTAAATTTTTGTGCTTTGAATATGAACTAGTGGATGAAATTCTAAAAATTGGTTTTGCACAAAAATTGTAAGTATACTTAGTACGAAAAAATTAAAATATAATATGAAATATGACATGAATATATAATTATATTAAAATTTATATAACATAAATTTTTTAATATATTAAAATTTATAAAATATAAAATACTTTAAATGAACATAAATATAAAAATTATCTTACCTTATTTTGAATTAAAAAAAAAACTTGAAATTTTTGGGATAGAATATATTCTATGATGTAAAAGAATTAATGATTGAGGGCTTTCTTTATAATCAGCCACCTTTCACCGTGTGATTGATGGAAGTCGTTCGTTTATTTGCATTTATCTAGAGATTGACGATTGATTTCGTGACCCTTTCATTCAGATGTGGATAGCCTGAAAATGATTTTCTCACCCATCACTCTCGTCAATTAATTGGCAGAGTAAGCAATCCCACCAAATAATTGGCAAAGTAGGCAAAGCCACCAATACGTGCACGACAAAATAAACAAATTTTCGAAAAGTGTATATTTAAGAAGATAAGGTTCGTATCTTAATTTTTCATTATTAAAACTAAACTTTTATATTAATTTTTAAATTTATATTTGATACATTATTAATATATAAATTTTACATATATGATATCATTCATTATTAAATAATTAAAAATTAAAAATTAAAAGGCGATAAATATAAAAGTTATATCTAATAACTATATATAGATATTACTTACAAAATTAAATTATTTTTAATCTAAAAAAAGAGGAATGGGAGTAGATTAAGCTATAATCTTAAACAACTATTAATAATATTTACAAAGTATTGATGCTGCTTTTATCTGATATGAAACTTTGAAATTGACTTTAAGATTTAGATAAAGACGAGGATAAATGATCTGATAAGAGACTTTAAACTTTGATTAAACTCAACACTTCAATCCCTTCAAATTCCAATGAACTAGCACGGTATAGAGGAACGATACGATTAGCTCAGGATTAGCTTTTTTCAAACTGGCGACGTTTGAAAATGGAAAAAAAAAAAAAAAAAGAGGATATGATAGCTTACTTGAATGAAAGATTTGTAATTTCACCATCATCAAATAGCGAGCCAATCACATTCGTACTTTGGCACCTGGTTTAGAACGGCACCACAAATCCTAAATTTGCTTGTATTATAGAATTTGGTGAAACTTTAACCGAAAAAAAATAAAATGCAATACATCAATCAATTTGACAATTTGGTCCTGTTTTATATATATATTGGGTCCAGAAGGCTTGTTATATCTTTTCCATTTTTGGCAGAGAAGTTAATGCAAGATCTTTCACGGGTTGCCAGTCATTATTGAGAGAAAAAAACAAATGAAATGGTCCTTTGATAGTGGCTTAATTAATTACAGACTAAATTGCAAGCTCTCTTAATAATACTACGATGAAAGTTTATTTTCCCGTATGAATTAATTAAAATCGCTTAGATAATACGAGCTTTAAGTCTCATTATACCCAATAATTATTATTTTTAAATGTTTGACCAAAAGCGACAGGTAAAGCATCCAATTTAATAACGTCAATCAAGATATGTAATCTGAAGAAGCCAAAAAAAAAAAAAAATCAACATAATACGATCCAGCTAACAATGTCAAATCCCGATTTAATACTTATTTACATTCGTAGCCTTTTTGATCAAGGAAGTCTTTCTTATGAAATAATTATAAAACCTTTTGAATCGTCAATAATGAATCTGATTCAATAAGCAAATGTCTGTAGCCATACTCCCAGGTCCAATGCCAATGTTGTTCCAATAAAAATAATATAAAATTCTTCATTCAAAATTATGTCCCCAACGAAGTTTCGTAAAGAACTCAAATAGCCGAACCTTGTTATTATCCCTGCATGGACCTCCAAAGGCTTTCCTGGGTTCGACCACGACGTCCATTAACATTCAATTAAGTAGAACTTGCAAAGGAACAAGCTCAAACTATATATACCTCACTATGGCCAAGAGCTAATGAGTATTTATAAGCTTTTAATTAAATTCTCTTATTTTTAAGTTCAGTTGTAACAATTTATTTATGAATTAATTGATTTATCTATAAATTGTTAAATCTCATTTTTTTTAAAATAATTTATTCAATTTATGCCGTATTAAAATACGAAAATTTGAGACAAAATATGTAATGGGACAAGTAGCATGACTATTTTTATCCATAAGGAGTTGTTTATGACTTCATGTGAACCAGAAATACCCAATGACTATAGGCATTCTCCGATTGATCTTAACTATATCTAGTTTGTTAATTTTAATTCTCTTCCCCTATTTTTCATCAATTCTTCTCTAATTAAATTCATTTTATTATATGTTTTGGGTACATATAAGAAAGTTTAAAAGGAAGATAATGTTAAACTCAAGATTAAATCCATTTGATTCATGAAATTACTTTTAAGATATGACATTTAATAAATTTAGAAGTTATATCTCAACATTTATAGCATCATGCTTCTATCTCTAAATTGTATATTTAAAAAAAATAATATTTCAATCTTAAACAGTTAACTCTTTTCTTCTTTCCACCAATGAATTTTCTTTTTGTTCGATCCTTATTTTTGCTTGCAACATTTTGGCTTAGGCACGGAATTGTTGGGCATTTTATACCCACCATTTCGTCCCAACTTTTTTATCCTCCTATTGCAGCAACAATTTATTGGTTTAATCATTATATTCGATGCATATTGAATCAAATGATGCTATTTTATGAGAAGCTTTAAAAATATATATAATTTTATTTTTAATGAGGTACTATTATTTAATTCACCGATCGTGTGTCAATTTATTAAATATAAATCCTTGATCAAATTTATCTTTGATGCACCGATAATTTATATATTTATATATTATTAGTTAATTAGATAATATCAGCTCATTGAAAGTTTTAAAAAAATAAATAGAAATAATTTTACTTTTAATGAGATATTATTATGTAATTCACTAATTATATATAAATTCCATTAAATATGAATCTTTTATTTATGAATTAGATGATTTATTCATAAATTGGTAGAATTCAATTTTTTTTTTAAATTTATTCAATAACAAATATACCATGTATTATTGTTACGCCGATCACCGGGCCGTGAGGCTTTCCCGGGCGATGTTTTCTGTTTACATTCCCGTCAATGGAGTATAAGTATTTGGCAAAAATTTGGTGCAGAAGTAGAATAATTCTTTTCTAACAATCATATATATATATATAAATATATATGTATGTATACACACACAAATTTAGTGAAGTAAAATAATTCTTTTATAAAAGCATATATATATATATATTGTTTGATTATCTCTATAAAAGGTAGAATAGTCATCATTTAAGAGTTGGAAAACTTTGGCAATTATATCTTGAATAAACTTGTTTAAGTAGCGATATCGGAACGAATATTTAGTTTTCAGAATTAGCTGAACTGGCAAAGCCTATATATTCTCCATTTCCGACATAAACTACAGTAAGAAATTGTTCCTTTTTCGGATTTGCAATCGATTGCCTTGATCTTCTCATATACCGGATCACATCTGTCGAAATTATTATCTCTCAAATTCACCGGAAGATGTGAAAGCAGATAACTTCCAAGTTTTCGATGCACACAGATATACGGTGACAATATTGTCGACCTCTGGCAACATGGGAAGCTGTAATTTGTTTTTCCAATGGATCAGTTCGAATTCATCATTACTTAACCTGCAGTCGTGGCCAAAAAAAAAATAAAAAAAATAAAAGCCTAACCTTGTTTGGATCCAATTACCTTAAGTTAGAAGTTATAATATTGACTTGATTCAGTTTCATTGGTCGAAAGAAAAATTTGGTTCCGGTTCCACTCAAGATGTGAAAAGAAGAAAAAAAAAAAAAAGGTCATGACAATTATATTATTATAAATGGAATTCATTTTTCAGCTGCGGGCACAGGTGGAACCCATGGTAGGTTCTAGACTCGCCCGTGACACTCCAATCCTGTTTTAGCTAGAAAACTTCCATTGGGGCACGCCAACACGTAAATCAGATATTTTTATTTTTATATTTATATTTTTTATTGTATTATTATTAAATATATTTAAATTATTTTTATAAATTTTATTTTTTTAAATTATATAAATTAATTATTTTTATATAATATAAATTTTAATATATTTTTATATTATATTTATATGATCATATTTAATATTATGGTCTCTACTAAGAGGGCAGACTTTGTATCTTCAGTGGGAACAAAAAGGGTTTGCTAGCATTAAATATGAATAATCTCATTGCAGTGGAAAAATTAAAGGATTGATGGTAACAGAAACGAAATAATTAATGAAACATCTGAAGTCTGAACTGGTTCAGTTGCATTAAATGTTGCTTTGTCGTGCATCAGCATTCAAGAATCCTCGCCGGATATTGGAACATAATCTCTGTAAAGATCAAAGATGCTTTTTAAGGGGAAAAAAAGAAAAAGAAAAAGGAAAACTTTGAGTTCCCTTGATGCTGGATTGGGATCATTAGCTCATTACAGTCAGTTTCTTGCTGCAAGTTCGATTGGGATATAGAAATTCAAGTTCAATGTGAATGAATTTCAATATATCTTATAAAAAATGGCTCTAGTGACTTTTGGATTAACATGACAGGAAATAGTCAAGATTGGAATATAGCAAAAGAAAAAAAAAAAAAAAAAACTAAACAAAAGGGTAGCCGAAGAACATGAAGGTGAGACTAGCTCGCTGCCCTTCAAGAGTGAATTGAACATGTTGTTCTGAATCTCTATCCATTTTGTCTTCAGCAATATCGTTGTTTAGAAGACAAGGAACAACCCAGTGTTCGTGCTTTAAATTTTACATCAGTTTTGTCCAAATATTAGCTGGATAATTCTATTAGGATGGCCAATACAGCGCCGATTAAGTGATTTCAGTAAGGTCCTATTTTCTTCGATGATGAGAGTTTAATGGGATGCTTACATAATATGAAATACTGGTGCCAATCGTATAATTTGTGTGCTAGATAGATCCATAGATTGATGTTATGAGCAGTGGTAACTGGTAAGTAACATGGCAATATGCTAATCTCCAACTCACAATCACAAACATCCAAAGTTGCACAAAAATTCTTTTGCCTCAGCCAGCTCAAATGGCAAAAGTTAAATGGATTTGTGGTACAAATTTTATTATTTTAAGTTAACGTCAAAAACAACCGACTTGCCCTCTTAAAACACTATAAAAAACCCCCTCCATTCAGTTCAAATTCTCCATCCTCACACACACTAATAGCCACTATTCTCTCCCACTATAACTTCTATTTACTCTAAGCAAGAATTGCTACTAGGGTTTTGAGAGTGATGGCTTCAAAAAGATCAGCATCAGTTGCCCTCTTTTTTGCGCTCAATATTCTCTTCTTTTCACTAGTCAGTGCTTGCGGTTCTTGCCCTTCCAGGCCAAAACCAAACCCCACTCCCTCTCCAACTCCTTCTGCAAAAGGCAAATGCCCCAGGGATGCCCTTAAATTAGGTGTATGTGCTAATGTCCTTAATTTGGTCAACGTCACCATTGGTTCACCCCCCGTACAGCCATGCTGCTCCCTTATCCAAGGCCTTGCTGATCTTGAAGCAGCTGTTTGCCTTTGCACAGCAATCAAAGCCAACATTTTGGGCATCAACCTTAATATCCCAGTTTCCCTCAGTTTACTCCTAAACGTTTGCGCAAAGAAAGTTCCATCTGGCTTCCAATGTGCTTAAATCACTTTTCTTCTAAATTCTTCTCTCTTCTTTGGGTGTTTGCGTGGTTTTGAAAGTTTCTAATTTACAGTTTGCAGGTATCAGTGTTTAATTGGTAACTGCTTGTTACTTGTTTCTCTTGTTGTAGTGTTTGTTTCCTTGTGGATTGATACTGAATAAGTGTACTAGTATAAATTTCTTCAAGTGTTTTCTTTTGGGTTTTTATGTATCTTTAAGGACTAGTATTTATTATTTAAGCTTGTTTATTCGAATAAAACCGACAATCATTCCATTGAGAGTGAAAGCATGGCTAAGTCTCTCAATATTGTCATGCTATTGTCTTTGGTCCCGTGACCCTAGTGGCAAATACGTTTGTATCTATCCTTCTTAGGACGTAATACATCAAATCATTGTTTCACTTTCTTTATTTCGTTGCTATAAAAATTTACAAGTTGAAATCACCTGCGATCTTGTCTTGTCTGATCACTTGTCATATCTTCATAC
>JBBYHO010000020.1:13216802-13228688 GCA_038382025.1 Adansonia gregorii
TCTCTCACTCTCGTGTGGACCGGTTATAACTAGTTAACAATCAGACAAGGGATCATCAATCGTATAATCGTATTCGTATTGATCGCATTAATTATTCAGTTATGAACACAGCTTCAGGTATTTCACATGCGGAAGCGATCAAGATAAATTCCCTTTTTTTTTTTCTCAAATTATAGAAAAAAACCTATTAAAAACAATGCCTAACGATCTTTCTCGTGGCGACTGTGAGCTTTTTGGTTGTCTTCTTAACTTGCGTACCCGGAAACATTTAAATCTAGCGTCACGCATCTGAATCTCCCCATATCTAGTCATTGTCTCCATGATATATGATCATTTGTCTTCGAAGAACGAAGATCTCTATCTAACCGCAAAAGTTTCCCTTTTCAGTTGCTCCCTTCTCTTGTTAATAATTTAAACTTATTTTTAAGAAGTTAAGAAACGTCACTCAATTAATGGGTATGGTGTTTTTTTTTTTTTGGGGGGTTTGGATAAAGCAATAACTTGGTCATTTCCAAGCAAACTCCTGTCTTTAACTTTGTCATACAATTCAAGATGGATTAAGATTAATGTGAACCCAAACCCCACCAAGCACAAAATTAGGCAAAAGTCTGAACCTGAAGTGTAAGCCAACAAATTAAAAAAAATACAACATAAAGTTAAGGCAAAATGATCCTTAATCAAGGTGACATGTTACTTAAGACTAATGAGTGGCAGCATAGCGATTGACAAAAGCCAAGGCAATGCTTGTTATATGTGCAACTTTCACAATTTGTTTCCTCACGTTAGTTTCGAGATTCCCATTGACGGTAATCCCAGAGAAGCCATCCATGCAAGTATCCTCATCGGTCAAAGCCGGGCTCACCCATGTTTGAATATCATTCATTCGTAAGTCCAAAGCTTTTGCCTTCAACCGAAGGCATTTCAGGGAAAGCCCTTTTCAGCTCGTCGACTGCGTCCTTTAGCTCTTCCACGCAATCACGGACGGCTGCGGTCTCTTTAGGCTTTAGGCCCTGGGTTTTGGAAAGTTTTATGATGGCTGTTGAAGTAGAACGCCTGGTGTTACGTGTGACAGAGAGCGCGGTGCTGGCCAAAAATCTGGGGCGGGCTTGTTTTTGGATGCATAGCCGGAGAATGTGGTGAAACACAAGTCAGGGTCGGTCGTGGCAACGCAGGAGGTCCTGGTGAACTCGGTGTTCGTTTGACTACCAAGGATTTTCCTAGCTGCTAAAATCGAGCTTAGGAAAGTTGCGAACTGAATGAGGAGGATCTCAATTTTATAAACACTAACGACGACCACGATTCCTAAAGAAAGAGCTCAATCATTACTTGACTTTTTTTCATCCTTTTTTATGTATATTTTCATCATTAAACTAATGAAGTTTTTTATATTAATTTGGTTGGTTGAAACAATAATGGGGAAATTAAATAATTAATTTGAAATTCTTCAAGCATACAAACCTCTTCACACACCGTGGAGGAGAGCCAAAAAGAAATCGGAAAAAAGAAAAGATGACAATAACAAATATGTCCCTAAAATTTCTAAAATATCATCCAAGTTAACTTAAACCGTGGGTCTAATAAAAAAAATTTAAAGGATGGCTTGACGATCCATGAATATGATTGAATGTATTTGAAATTAGACACTCAAATTGGAAACTTCTTGTTTCGAGGAAGATAATCATATGAAATTAGAGTTGGATCCAATTTTACAATCGATTAAAATTTTAAATTTATATATGCAAACATTATTTTATACAAACTAATTGGAAGCAATCTATAATATAAATTGCTTCAATTATTCACAAACAAGCTTCTTCATTATATATATAGATATATAGCCAAGAAGCAAAGTTTAACGTTTAGGCTGAATTCTTCCGAGCCAAGGCAAAGCTCTTAACAAGGGCTAACGCATTGCTTGTCAAATGGGCGACCTTAATAATGCGTCTCCTGACTCCACGTTTTACCTTTCGTTTGATGGCCTTATCAGCCAATGCGTTCATGCATGTCTCCTCTTCCTCCAATGCCGTGTTCACCCACATCTGAATATCGTTCATTTGAGCTTCGACATCAGACCCTTCGGGGGCATCCTCCATCTCCTTGGTAGACTTTTGCAACTTCTGCATCGAATCACTTATATCTGAAACACAATCTATCATGGCCGCTGCTTCGTTAGGTCTCAACCCATGGATTCTTGACATATCCTTTAGTAACCTCGAAGTCGCTTTGGCAGCGAAAAAGGTCGTGTTTAGAGCTGCATGGGCTAACAGCTTGGGGTTGTCGTTGATTTTGCTCGCATGGGGTGCTAGAGATTTTACGCACAACTGGGGGTAACTTGTGGCCCTGCAAGAATTTTTTATATACTCTTTGTTTTTATGGTGATTAAAATGGGATTTCCTAAAGGCTGAGCATTCGTAGGAGGACAATTGAAGAAGAAGAATAAGCAGAATTATCAGTGCATGGATTGAAAATGTTCTTGCCATCTCTCTCTATTGTTTTTTCTTTCTTTTTTTTTCTTGTGTGCATTCTGAGAGGAAGAGAAAAACCCAATTTATAGAAAACCCTTCTTCCCCTCCAACTCTCAGAAATTAAGGTTCCTTACATAGGGGAAGGCCTGTTTCAGAATGATTACTAATAAAGATGATATGATAGCATTAATGACTCCAGAAATCAAAAGTTTATTACCTCTACATTGCCTATCACATCCTAATTTAAGCTATATATTTATTTGCATATTACTTCCCTGAAAAAGATTTACCACTCTTTTTTATTAATAAAAACAATATTGATTGAATTCTATTACGTATGATGTTACACGTTCAAAATGCAATGCATGTCTCATTCTCTAGTTTTCTTTCGTTAAATTTAAACCCCAGTAACACAACTTGCTTCTGATCGGCGATGATGAACCTGAAACTTAATTAGTATGGGATTGGAATCTGAACATCTGCAAACCCTTACTCTTTTTTCAGACTGCAACTTTTTTGTAAAAGAAAAAAAAATTCTGGCTTCTCTTTTTGAATAGTTGATGAGGTGCATTAGAATTTGCTCATTGAACCCTATATGATTTATCAAAATTTAAATGCATCGGATAAATGTTATTACTAGATTTCTGCTGGTTGATTTGATCTGCTCTGTCCAGATCAAATTATTTCAACTCTTTGGCCTTAATTTTGCCCAGATAATTCAAGTATCTCAAGAAATCATGGTTCATAATTTAGAGTTCTGTTTTAGCCAGAGCATATCTGATCTCTTCCCTACAAGAAAAAAACGAGGCAAATGGAGCTGCAAATTTGGTTACATAAAAGAGGAACCACAAATGTCATGTCACTCGAATTCGGATTATGAGAAAATGTGAAGTCATTTGAACTTGAAACATATAAAAAAAATTCAGTGGTTAGCCGTAAAAGCATCAGATATTCCATGTCTGCACAAATCCTGTCTGGTTTTTATGCCCCTGACTGGACCCACAATGTGATATTTTATGAATCATGAGCGCACGAAAATATCTTCTGCAATTTCTAAGTTACTAGCATTAAACATTTTGTTTCAGAAGATCAAACTGGGTAGCAAAACATATTCATATTTTTTATTAATCCTTGGGATTTATCAGTTAAGCGTTGCTTGGATAGCCATGGTTTGGGGGGATTTTTTTTTTTTTGAATAAAATTCAAAACTTGAGTTCAAATGTTTTGAACTTGTATGTATTCAGAGCAACTAAATGATCCACAAACACGTGACTGCAGGAAAAAAGGAAAGGATTAAACATCAAATCTATCATTAAAGCAGGGATTAGACAAGAAGCTTCCCCAAAAATCTTGTCGATTTAGATTTTACACCTGTACCCTATGGATTCTTGGCCAAAATAATTGAGATTTTTGAGATGGGAAGTGAGATTGAAAACTAAACCTTGATTCACAATTTGATACTGTAAGTAAGTACATTTCCAAGAGCCGTTTCACACACTAAAATTTCATATTCCATCGGATACAGTACGAGAATTAAGAAACAGCTAAATACAGTTCATAGCAGAACCTGCAATCTCCTTCTGTCTTACAACTCTATCAGCTTATGCTTATAATTTACTTTGGGACAAGATTTTCTCATTGCCCTGTTCCAAAAAGCATACAACTCCCAAAGCAAAGCAAATCGAACATGAAGCAACTTTACAGTCACATAATTGTAAAGCAGCCTAGGATAAAATCATGTACATATTAATCCTTACTGTCTTTACTATAAGAAATCCAAATAAGGAGAACAGAGCAAGGGATTCATGATTTTCATAAGAAGAAGCCCCAAGTTGATAAGAAATCAAGGTAAGTTACTTTGAGTTGAGGCATAGTTGTTGATAAGAGCCAGGGCATTGCTTGTCAAATGTGCAATTTTAACAATACGTTTTCTTACCATAGTCTTTGCATCTCCATTCATGGCTTTTCCTCCGAATCCGTCCATGCAAGTATCTTCATCTGTCAGCGCTGCACTAACCCAGGTCTGAATATTACTCATCGTAAGGGAAAAATTTGAGCGTGTAATGTGACCGAATTCCCCTATAGACTTTTGCAGCTCATCTATGGAGTCACCAATTACCTCAATGCAATCTGCCATGGCCCCAGCTACCCTAGGCTTCAAACCATGGATCCTTGAGATCTTTATCATCAACCTTGAAGTCGATTTGTTGGCTTTGAAGGTTACATTGAGGGCGGTATGGACTAACAACTTGGGGCTGGTGTTGATTTTGCTAGCGTAGATCGAGAGGGAGCGGTAGCACAATCTGGGATAAGTTGTGGCGCTGCACGAAGATTTGATGTACTCAATGTTTCTTTGGTTGTGAAACCGTGCATCAGCTATGCTCAAGGCTATGTACGTAGTGAATTGAAGGATAATAAGCAGGATTGCCAGTCCACGGCGTACAGATGAACCTTCCATTTCACTCTCTTTCTCAGGATATATAGGAAAGTTAGAAAAGAGTAGAATTTTTTTGATCTGGGAGATGGGAAAATATGGTTGATTTATAGACAACTTTGGTTCCCCACACACGACTAGGAAGGGAAGCATGATATTAAGTAAAATTAAAAAACTACCATGGGTAAGGACTAAGAAAGCATAAGCAAGAAAGGGAAGCCTGATATTAAGTAAAATTAAAAAACTATCATGGGTAAGGACTACGAAAGCATAAGCAAGAAAGCATACTGATAAAACAATCAGCACTACGATACAATTGTAATGATAATCTTAACAACTATGTTAAGAGTGCACAGAGTGATTAAATTGTCTAAGAAGTAAGGTTTAAGGGACCGCTGTTAAGATTTGTGTCAATTTTCGAAGTGTTGTCAATGATTCTTGCCCAAACTATTATCTGATATCTATTACTTTTCAGAGTTTTGAGTTTTTACTGCAGGGTGTAACAACTTTTGGAACATAGTTAAAAACTCCTGATTTTGGCCAAGAATTAGGATTTGATCAAAAGTCCTAGCAATAGCCTCACCTGTGAACTTCTGAGGTGGGAGTTCCTAACTTTATCCTACTGATCAGCTAGAAAAAAAAAATCAAAAAAGGGAGGTAAGGCCATCCCCCAAAACGTCACCACCAAGCATATGTTTTGAAGTGATAAAATCCAAGGAAGAGACAAATATTGTATCAACGTCCCAGGATGCTATTTTTAATTGAATCAGGCAAAGCAAAAAAAAGGAAGAAGAAAAGAATCGACATGTAACTAATTTAGAAGTGGACTGCCATGCCAATTGAATTGAGTTTGTGGCGTTCTAGGCCCCTATCCTAAACGTCGTGGGATAAATGAACTTGGATGCAGATAAAGAAGCCAAAACGATTTGGAAAAACAAAAAAAAAAAAAAAAAGAACATTAATTTTAGTGATTTGATTTGTCACGTCCTATCGATCACATTGTTTGGGTTGGCCTTAGGTTGCTATTTCTAAAAATAGTTGTTTAATGCATTTCAGTATCGTGAACAGAAGATTTTTATTTGGAGAAAACAGATTCTGAATTCATTCTTTAAACATAATATATATATATATATAAATTATTAGTGGACTAAGCTCTATGGATGGGAATTTGTGAATTTATTTTATTTTATTTTCCCACAATCACATTCACAACCGTAATATTTTAAAGTTTTTATTGTCACTATCGATCTAAAAGATTCCATTTGGATGATTCGAAGACTGAGATTTTTACATGTCTTCCTGGCAACTAAATGCCTTTAGAAGAAAAGATAAGCTAATGACAAAAAAATTAAAGGAAAAAAAAAACACAAAGAAGAAGAAGAAGAAGAAGAAGAAGAAGAAGAAGAAGAAAGAAGAGATAAGAGATAAGCTTGAACACTAGACTCCATCAATATATATATATATAATGAAAAAGAGATAATTAAGCTTAAAAAATTGTTTTTACAACTTTCGATGTTGAAGATTTACGTTAATTTGTCAATCGTTAGCATGACAAATAAAATAAAAATTATTCAATTTATAAGATGGGGAGTTTCTTTTGTTTACGTAAACTTCTTAAACACACGTAAATGTAAAAGAATGTATTTTTAAAATTATTTGGATTCAAATTTAATTTAACTCATTTATTATTTTTAATACATAACATCTAATAATTTTAGGTTTGAATTTTAATAAAATATAATTTTTTGAGAAAAATTCAAATTACAGATTCCCTTATAAATAAAAATATTTTAAGCTCAAATAAAATAATATAAAAATGGCATTGATGATTTTGCCCGACCGCTGTTTCGTTGGAGGAATTTCTACTAAAGTACACAGATTAATATTTGCTTACACGCTGGATGAAACTGTTTGCACTGGTCGAGTGGCAGGGGGCTTATAATGATAACATAACTCCAGTTCGGATTCTATAATACACAGTTCAACCCCAAATCATCATTAGAAGGAAAAGGGGAAAAAGAAGGAAATTTTTTGCTTGTCACTTGCTCTTCTTTTGCGTGTGCTTAAAGCATAAAGTTAGGTTCTAGTGGCTTGAAGAGATTTCCTAACCATATAATGAAGGTGGAAAAAAAGTTCATGAAAACAGGCCAGTTTGTCTGTATATGAGACATTGACATATATTATTAATAATATTATCCCACCAGAAGGGTCCAAAATATTGGGTAGGACAAACCCCAAATGAATTTGTTTCTAAAGCTTTTAATCATCCAATTCTTCTGTCGGAGTTAATAATTCTAAAAGAAAACAGTTTTTGTGTCCCATTAATTAGGTTAATAGAAATTGAATTCAATCATTTTATGTTTTAACTTCGTACTAATTTTAAGTTCTATTGATACATATATATATATATAGCTACTTAATTTATTATATGATCTTATGAAAAATTCGATATATAATTGAATTATATGCTCGAAATCAGACTGAAGTAATTAATACTTTAACTTTGGAATATCGAATTTAAGAGTTTCGAATTTAAGATTTAGAATTTCAAGTTTAAACGTAAATCATTGCATTTTTGTTGTATTTATATCTTCTGCTAGGAGAGGAAGAAATCAAGCGTCAATTTTCCAGACCTGAAGGAATATTCAAGTGGTAAGATTTCACATGTAACACAAGACAAGACAGGACAAAACAGAACAGTGGAAACTGATGCTCTATGTTTATGGGCAGTACTGAACGGTCATGTCTTAAAGAGAAAAATGACCGTGAACTGATCTGATTGATCAACGAACCCGAAAGGATGGTCATTATAATTCACAGCTCACAATCCTAGAATCGTACATTTTCTAAAACAAAAGGTCCCCCCGGTGGGGTCTCAGCCATGTCTGCTGGTGTCCTCTATTTTGTTCCTTTCCTGGGGAGGGCTTCGTTGTTTTTTTGCTTGCTTTCTCCTGTGGGGTTGTCTTCATCGCTTTGTTATTTACTAGCTGGGCTCAATTCGTTCCGGCTTTGGACTTTTGTATCAGAACTTTGCTTTCCTTTACTTACCCTTTCAGATTAATGAAAAAACTCGTTTATGATTACAGGGCCAATTGATCGGAGGTTAAAGTGTTCAATCAGGTGAAGTAAAGCTAAAAGACATTTCATTCGGAAAAAATAAAAAGAAAGGGCTAATTTACACGTAATTCCATTAAACAGAATGCAGAACTTCAATATTATACAAGGCAAGGAGTTGTTTTTCTAGCATAGATTTGGAGAGTCATATGATATAGTTACATACAATCCAGGCAGGCCGCTATGCGGTTGCCGTGACTTTCATTTTCACATACTCCATATACTATAATGTGAAGATATTTAATTACTGGCATATTATCATTTGCAAATCCCAAACAGTTCCCTGTTTTAGCTCATAATCAATTCATTTGACACAAGTGTGTCTTCACGTGATTTTAGTGTGGTATAACACATAGAATACTGGCATTCCAGTTTTTTCTAATTTAACGTCATAATAATTTTCAAATTGTACAATCACTTTAATTTCGAATCAATCTCCTGCTCTTGTTTTGAAAACAACAAAATCAGTGTATAAACTAATTCAACCATGTCTTTGTACGTGTAAAGTACTGACCTGATATTAGTACAATACCTTAATCTATGTAGGTACAGAACATTTCAGAAGATGCTGAAACCAAACTCACCAAGTATCAACCAAAAAGACACTTTTCATCACTAAAATTTTGACATGTGTATACTATACCGTCAAATATTTGAGAACAGCTGCACGAACCTTTTCCATGAAAGCTGCTGCTTGTTTCTGCATGTTAAGAATAAATTATTTGCCTAAATAATAGGAGTTCAGTCTGAGTTGGAAGCAGTTTATTAGCACGGTGCATAGATTACAAATGGATTGTGCACTTTATAAATTTTTTATCAAAGTTGTAGGAGAAGCCCAATTAAAGTTTTCATGGTTGCTAAAAGTTCACACCAAAAGGAACAGAAGATATCAACCGAAAACATACTGAATGATAGTCATGAGACAAACGGATATAAAATAACGGATATATGGGAGAATAATAAAAAATGCTAATTGCATTAATGTTTTGAGGTAAGCGGATCTAGTCTATGTCATTTGCTACTCATCAAACAACAAACATTTCACCTACAAGGAAGCAAATACGAATTTTATAGCCTTCAAATATTATTTGGAGGCCATTATCCGCCTCTTTCTATTCTAATTCACAATGTTCATATAGTCAATCTCAAAAAAATGTTATAGTAGTCGTTAAAGTACACCAATTATGAAAAATAAATTCCAAAATAAAAAGTGTTCTGGAAAATAATCTTATAGGCGGTTCAGATTGAGCAAAACAATTAACTTGATGCTCAGGGATGGATGAATTTCCATGGTCCAAGTAGCACATGAAAGCCAGAATCTTGGTAGATGAACCAAAAAATGGAGGTATCATCTCAACTGGACAGTAGCAGGACTGCCTGACAACTGGTTTTCTCTCCTTTTTTTAAGAAAAAAAAAAATTCTTCCTAGGATCAGCTTAAGGGTAGAATTAGAAGTGTAAAACAAAGTGATAAATTAGGAGGTTAGGAGGCTATCTCTCCGCCATCCCTTGTCTTTCTGCATCCTACTCTGTCCACTATAAATTTCCCGTGGTGGTCAGGTGGCTGATCATACATTATAATCTATGAGACGTAACCTTTTGTACTTTACTGGAATATATAAAATGTATGCAGGTAAGAACAGAATCTTGAGGACAATGCTAACCTGGTTACCCATGTTTGCACTCGCTATGTTTTCATCGAGAAGTGTCAATAAGGATCTATTTAGTTCATTGCGTTCAACCATCTCCAACAACTGCATGGCAACACAAAAACTCAGCTGACCTGCATAAAATTAGAAACATAAAAAGGGACTCGATGAACAGGTAGATAGGCACACACAGTTGCTTTTATATCCTTTGATGTCAAAATTTTGGTGAGGCTTTTGTTCGCAGTTATAAGGTCACCTTGCAGTTTATCATATGCTTCTGTGATCAGACGACCAAGGATCATTAGTACAAAAGAAGAGAGACATTCACTCTTTAACTAAGGGTTTGTCTTGTATGATTGAAAAACAAACCTATGCCTTCTTGTAAGGCCTTCTGTAATGCCTCCAGCTCAATCAATCTGTCCTCCATATCCTGCAAAATTTTACCAGTTTTAAATTTCCAATTCTCTGAAGTTAGATAAACAGGGGATTATTGCGAACATAAGAATGTTTTAAAATAAACCTCAGTCTTCGAAACAGCAAAGCGAATCTGCCCTATCTCAAATTTGAGGTGGGAGAAAAATTGCTCATCCAATCTACATAATTTGCAAATAAAGTTGGGGTCTTGAAGTGAAAGTTTAAATATATATTCCACAATTAAGAAAAGTAAATGGCAATGAAGTGAAGAAAACACAATGCAGCATTCATCAAAGCAAGACTAAAAAACTGTGCTTCTAAATAAAATTCAAGTGTTTAACACATTTCAAAAAACAACGAAGCAAAACGGCAAACAACTAACATGCGACTTCAAGGAACAAAGATTTCGCAACTTCTGCATACAAAATTGAGGTACTAACCGCTGCCTTAATCTTGCAATCTCAAACTCGATCTCCTGAGCTTCAGTGTCAAGAAAATACTCAATCAACTCCGCTGGAGTATCGGGTATTTCCCTGGACTGATAATAAACCCGCAGCAAGAGGAAAAATAAAATAAATAAAATAAAATTCACCCAAAAATACCAACTGAATAAATTGCAGTATTACATTAAAGACAACATTAGTAAAATTATTGTACCTGGCGAAGAGCTTGGCGACGCTCCTTTTCTTCGCGTAAATGTTGCTCAAATGCTTCTCGAGCCTCTGCATCTCTCTCTAACCGCCTTTTAAACTCGAGACGAGCTAAGTGTCCCGTCTGCGGCGGTCCAAATATACCTTCCGGGTCCTTCCTTCGATTTAAAAGAACAAGAATTTATTTCAATCCAAAGCTTTAATTTGATTTATCAAACCGTAAAAAAAAAAAAAAAATCAAACCCATAAAAGTTTATATAGTTTTGTACCCATTGGACGCAGGAGACTTTGAGCCTGAAGTGAGTTCGTTTTATTTTCGTTGAACAAAATGTCGAAGTGGCGGCGGTGGCGGTGGCCATGCAAATTGAGAGAGCAGCCATTGCCAGTGGGTCCTTTCGTAGAAGCCGTTTTCTGCTTCTGGTTTTTGGTGGGTTATTTGAAGGTGCGTCAATGGCAATCTTATCCGTTAGAATTACCGCCTTCTAAACATGTTTGTAGTCTTCAGTAAAGGTCGACTTGTTTGGTTAGTAGCGGGCATACTGGCCGTTGGATGCAATGGGATAGGTTTTCAAGTTTCGCCTCTCATCTGCACCGTTAACAAAGAAACCTTACCTTTTGGGCTTGGTTGGTCCCGCTAGATAATCGTTAGGCCTGCTGTGTGGAGACCTGGCTCCAAATCCAACCCATTATATACCAGTAACAAATACATAACAAACAAGAAAAAAGAATTAAAAAAAAAATCACATCCAAAATGGGAAATCTGTTGCATACCAGATTAATGCAAGTAATCAAATGATTTGTTAAAACATAGTTAAATTAAAATTAAAATATTTATTTATTTAAATATTATATAGAAAAAATATATTAATGTACATTCAATTATTTATATATGGGTAAAAATAGTTTGGAATAAGTGTAAGAAATTTAAAATTAAAAGACTATTTTTACCAAAACATATCTATTATTTTATCCCAAAACTTATAAGTAATATCTCCAATTGATTTACGACTAACTTGATAAAAAGTTATATGATTAATATGAGTTATAATGACGGAGTTTTTATTTTGACAAATCATTTATTATTATGATATAATTAAAGATTTATATTTCATATATTATCAATATATTATATACTAGCAGTAAATAATTATTTTTAAAATT
>JBBYHO010000020.1:13228788-13247601 GCA_038382025.1 Adansonia gregorii
GAAGTTGATATCTATTGTGGTCATCATTTGGGTCTTGAATCGCTAACACTTAGATGTTCATTTTCTACGTTTATTTTTCATTGGTTATTTGATGTGCCATTGTACCGGAAGGAAGCAAAATTTTTTTTTTAAAAAAAAACATCATATTGTATTTCTTTACTTTAAGAATTAGACATTAAATTAAATTAAAGGTACAATCTGTAGAAGCAGTTGGGAAAATAAAATTTTTTGCATTAAATTAGATATTGTTAGGCATACTCTGTTCCAGGGGAAGTCCTTAACACGTGGACTCCGTTCTCTTCGGTGCACTGAAACAGGAATAAAAGCAGGGATGGCCAGCCAAGTCAGGATGCTATAATTATTAAATTCGACAATTAGTATATATATTATGATTTTTTTTATTGTGTAAAACAAAAATTATTAAATATTTAAAATTTTAACAATGAACAGAATAAATGCATTAAATATATTTTATTATTTACTTAATCTTATTTAAAATGTGTCGTGACTTTACAATTTATCTTTTACCTTGAAATATTTTAAAAAATTCAAAAAAAATAATATTAAATTTAAGCTGATTGGAAGGTTAAAATTTTAAAATTTTAAAAATCAAAATGTGCCTTAGTAATATCTACCGCTATATATAATAATAAAATTATTATTATTACTAGTATTAAATAACAATTGAAATTCATAATCAGTTAATAACTCTTTATTTAATGATTAGAAACATATTAAAAAGCATGTAAATTTAAATTTGATTTTAAATACCTCCTTCTTTATTCCTTAATTATAAAAAAAAAAAAATCATAAATGGGATCAATTAAGCCATTAGCATTTTTTTCTCCTCGTTTGATGGGGTTGAATATAAAGCTATATCAATAATTTTATTCTTTGACAACAGTGATAATATCAATAATAATAATTATGTATAAATTATCCAATAAAGTATTAACAAGTTATTTTAAGATATTTTTAAAGTCAATTATCATATTTTTTTAATTATATTTTATATTAATAAGTAACTTTTTACGTTAAAAAAAATGAAGATTGAACTAAAAAAGGCGATAAAGTGTGCGTGTATATAGATATATATATATATATATATGATTTAATAAAAAAAAAAACACTTCTATTATCCGCAAATTCTCGAGCGTGAGTCGACGCCCAATAAGAGCGCGTTTCCACTCACCTCTGCTCCGTCCTCAAACCCAACAGGCAAAGACTTCCGTTACCCTTCCGCACCCAAAATCGGGATTTGAGCAAAAAACGTGGCAGCCAGGGAAACATGAATAGTCGAATCGAAATTCCAAACGCCAATGGCTAAGTTTTTGATCAGGACGGTTCTTGTGACGCTGGGGTTGGGGACGATGGCAACCGTTACTGATGCGCAGGCAACTTGTGTGCAGAGGCTGGTGTCTTGTTATCCCTACCTTAACAACGCCACGGCCCAACCTCGTGACGACTGCTGCAACCCTATTAGAGAAGCCGTGGCTAACGATCTTCCCTGCCTTTGCAGCATCTGTAACGACCCTAAATTGCTTGCTTCTTTGATGCTCACAGTTTCGGAAGCTCTCAGGATCTCTCGTGAATGTGGCATCACTACTGGTCTCAGCGCTTGCAACGGTATGTTTCTACCTGTCTATTCACTCATAAAGCACCGTCTTATAATTTTTTTGCATGAAAAGATTAATTTGGTTACTATCCTTTTCATTTCTTTTCTTTCTTCATGTCTGTACGATAAAGATTTAAATAATAGTTATAACATAATGTTATAATAGTTATTTAATAATTTTGGCTTTCATCGTTATCTATATTCATGTAAATATTAATTATAATTAATTGTGATACATTTATTATGTTCAGAACGCGATTAAAATTCTTTATAATTTCGATTAACAGACTAATTATTCATCACTTGATTTTTGTTTTCCTGCAACAGCCACTTCTCCCATGTCTACTCCACCCACACCAAGAATAAAAAAAAAAAAAAAAAGATTGCAGTTATTTTCTTGCGTCAATAAAGGATTCTTGATGAGTTTAGTCCGGAGTTACATGACAGTGCTTAGCTGAGTTGTTGAGACTTCCCTCCATAAGACTTCTTTTCTCAATGCTCTCTACTCCTGGTACTTCTTTTACAAGGGCCAATGCCACTAGAACACGAGGCCTTGTCTTAGCGCAAATTGATGTTTGGGAAAAGGAATAAACCTTGGTTGATTAAAATAGATTTACTTGTATGTCCGATTCGTGCACTAACAAAAAATATCTGCTTGCAAATAGCATGAATTGCCTACTGTTACAGCCTTAATATCTTTGCTGCTAAAATCTTCATAGGACAATCTGGAGGTGAAGATGGAGGTGCTGACAGGAACAGGATAGCATTAACTGGAGTTACCACCTTACTCTTATTTTTGGTCTCTATGGCACTGTATTAACGTGACATATATATATATATATATTCAGATTAGGCACCCGAGTTAGAATATCTAGAGATTTTCATTGCTTGATACTATATTTGGTTGGTCAGTGTTGCTATCACATACCCTTTTAGTCAAATCTTTGGTTACAGCATCAGATTAAATCTTTCCGTTTTAATTTTGGCATGGACGATACTATATTCCTCTTATGTTTAAACCCGAAAAATTGATTGAGAAGATGGATCCTGTCCTCGGTCATTTATCTCAGCCCTTTTTGCTTGCTTCCATGGTATTTTTAAGCCGAAGTAGAATCTACAATGAGATTATTGAGCTCGCGCTTTTGTTATTGGATAGCACGATGCTCCTCGACCATGGAGTATGGTCACGAGCATCCACTGTCGAGTCTGGACACAAACAAAGTCATAATTTTTCCCAACACTTTCGATCTGCTGGTGCAAAGCGGAATTAAAAGGCTTAGTTAAAGAAAACTGCTTAATGGGCTTCAGTCAATATAATCACCCTCTTAGCGTGGAAGGAGAACTTGAAGATTCCATTAACATTGGGCTCGATTTGATCAACTAGTATTTTTCAGTATTACCACTAGACTTTACCTGTCACCCAAAAGCCTCGTTTTGTCTTTGCATAGCACTCCACAAGATTATATAGCTATTTTTATTTATTTATAAAATATAAATTATATATTTTAAAAAATAAATACAATCTGATCCATATAAAGAAAAATATTGAATAAATAAAAAATTTTAGAAACTTACGAACAAATAAAAGTATATCTGACCTTAACATGTTCCCCAAGATGAAAAGCAATGAATTATTCCAAAGACTAAAACTAAAACCAATCAGCACTCACCAAGCCAATCTATTATAATTCAAAAGCTGATTCCTGATGGAAGGTACTAGAAGAACCGCGCCTCATCATCTTAGTCTCATTGCCCCACTACACTATTTATCTCTGCTTTTATTGTTATGTTAAGCGAAAAACAAAAGCCGCAAAGCAATCTCTCTGCGAAAACCCTAAACCACCAATGGACGCGGCGAAATTGAACGAGCTGAAGAGGTTCATCAATCTCTGCAAATCTAATCCTTCAATTCTCAGTGATCCTTCCCTCTCCTTCTTCCGCGACTATCTCGAAAGGTTAATCTCTCTCTCTCTCTCTCTCTCTCTCTCTCGCTCTATGTCTTACTCCTCATTTTCACTCGTTAATAACAAAATAACCCTTCACCCTTACTCAGTCTCGGAGCAAAGCTTCCATCCTCTCCGGATAGCCATGGAGCCAGCGAATACAAATCGGTAACCGTTTTAACACTAATTAACTCTCACATTTTTCTCTTTCCTTTTTTTTTTTAATGAAATTTACTAAACAAACTGAGGATTTGATTAACAGAAGAGTCATGTGGTGGAGGAAAGTGACGAGGAAATGGCGGATGGAGGAGAGAAAATTAATGTAGAACAAGAAGAAAAAGAGGAAGAGGAAGATGAAGATGAGATTATCGAATCGGATATCGAGCTCGAAGCTGACATGGTTGAGCCTGATAATGATCCTCCACAGAAGGTATTTCCTCATCTCACAATTCATTGCTGATTTAATTTCTTTTAGTTATTTCTCATTATGTTGTTTTTGGTGTTTGTAGATGGGAGACCCTTCGGTGGAGGTTACTGATGAGAACCGCGATGCTTCGCAACTGGCTAAAGCCAGAGCCATGGATGCCATTTCTGAAGGTAAATAAATCAGAATTTAATATTTATTTGTCAGATTTTTTGTTTGAATTTGTATTTAATGAATCAGTGTAATGTAGGGAAGTTAGAGGAAGCTATTGAGAATCTGACACAGGCTATTTTGCTGAATCCGACATCGGCAATCATGTATGCAACACGAGGTTAGCATTTGCTATTTAGCCTGTTACATGCTCCCTTTCGATTAGTGTTTGTTATTTTGCCAGTTACATGCTCTGCTTGGTTTAGTTTTTTGAGATAGATTCCTATATTTGTTGGAACGAGTTAGTCAATTCATGTTTTTTTTCCCCCTTTCAGCTAGTGTTTACATCAAGATGAAAAAGCCCAATGCTGCTATTCGAGATGCCAATGCGGCTTTGGAGGTTTGTATATACATTTTTTGTTTTTCTTGCTATGAATGCGGTTTTGCACATGCTTGTGTGATAAAATGCTTAATGGTAATTGTGAATCTTGTGAACTGTATCTTGCATTATTTTTTCATTCAAGCAACACATGCAAGGGATTTATGCTGAGCAATATTGTGTTGCTTATTTGTTTCCTCATGATTTTGGTTCCTGGAAACAGGGAGGCTGTATTTGAGAAGGAAAATGTTTTACATTATCCTTATTTCTATCTTGCAGATTAACCCAGATTTGGCTAAGGGCTACAAGTCTCGTGGCATTGCACGAGCAATGCTTGGTCAATGGGAAGATGCAGCAAAGGATCTGCACCTGGCATCTAAGTTGGATTATGATGAGGAAATAAACAATGTGCTTAAGAAGGTTTGCTCTTATCTGTACTTTTTCGCTCTTTGCTTTGAAAGTTTCAGTTCATCCTGTATAGTTCATGGAAGAGATGAAATCAAGATTTTAAGAATACTTTTAAACAATTTTGGTTAATTAGTAGATCTTTAGTATTGTAAGTTTTTGATGATTTCTCGCTCTATCTCTTTTTTTTTGGGGGGGTTAAAGTGAATGTCCATACACAGTGGCGTATCTTCATTGTGTTCTAGGGGGCCACGGGTCCCCCAAAGTTTTTAAAATTTTTTAGTATCTCTCTCTCTCTCTCTCTCTCTCTCTCTCTCTCTCTCTATATATATATATATATATATTAAATTATTTAAAATTGATTCAATAATATTGTAAATGTTAATTTTACTATTTTCAATACATAATTAATTTTATACATTATTATAATTTAAGAGGGGTTAAAATCATAGTATTATTTTTTATTTTGCACCCATCAATTATTACTTACAAATCCTTAAATTAAGAAACTTGTTATTAGTTTTAAGTTATAACATTGTGAACTTATAGAAATCAAATTAACTTTTATCTTTGTAAGCCATTTTAAGGGTTAGCCCATTTAAATTTAGCCCACCAACCATTATTGTCACAAAAGCTATGAATAAAATATTGTGTTTAGATTGACCCACCACTGTGCATTTATATATTATTTATTTATTTATTTTTGAATATGAATGCGTTGAAATTTTATAATTTTTTAAAAATGTGTATGATGTAATAAATGAAATATACTTTGGCCATCCCAAAATTTTTGTTGAAGATCTGCCATTGTCTATACGGTAGGCTTGCACTATTAACCTAATTCATCAAAGCTTTCCTGCTTCTTTCATTTATATTTCTAATCGAGTGATCTGATCAAAATCTGACTTATTAGGTGCATTGAGCCTTTCCCCAAGTAATAACTGGGGTTAATCATAAAATAGGAGTTTATTTCTCTGCCACCAGTTTTTTTTTAGTTTTGGCTGTAGCAGCATCACAAAAAACGAGAGACAGGACTATTGTTGGTGGGTGTAATCCCTGCTTTGACAGCTCACATCGACTTCTTTGCTTAAACAGGTTGAACCGAACGCGCACCGCATTGAGGAACACCGTAGGAAATATGATAGATTGCGTAAAGAGAGAGAAGATAGAAAGATTGAGCGTGAAAGGCGTCGTCGTCGTGCTCAAGCTCACGTACTTTAGCACTCATTCATCTCTGATAATTTTACCTTATTATTGTTTTCTTTGATTTTGATTCCATTGCATATTGTGCTCAAGGCTGCATATGAAAAGGCAAAGAAGCAGGAGCAATCTTCCTCCACTAGAAAACCTGGAGGTATGCCTGGGGGGTTTTCTGGTGGAATGCCAGGAGGTTTTCCTGGAGGTATGCCTGGGGGAATGCCTGGAGGTTTCCCTGGTAGCATGCCAGGTGGGATGCCTGGAAATGTTGATTTTAGCAAAATATTGAATGTAAGGATTATGGAACTTGCTTTTTACGTTTAAAGCAATCAACCGTCTTATGCTTGAATATGCTATTGCAATTCTTTTATTTTCTTCACATTATTTTAGGTTGAAATGTCTAAAAAATATATGTTTTCCACTTATATAACGCATATCAACTTCGTGGAAAAAGTGAATTGTTGTTTAGGAACCTTTTTTTTTATGTGGTTTCTGAAGTTGACATTTTCAACAGGATCCTGAATTGATGGCTGCATTTAGTGATCCAGAAGTAATGGCTGCTCTTCAAGATGGTAGGCATTTTACTAAGTTTATTCCTGTGCCTCTTGTAGTCATTTTTATATTTATTTCCCCTCCTAGATTTGCAACTTTTGAAGTTTTCATTCTTTTCATCCTTTTAAACTTTTTACCCTAGTTGCTTTCAATGAACTAGGGCTGTGCTTTTCGAGAAAACTTAGAAACATGTTTTATCTGGTCTTAGTTTTTGATATATGTTGTTAGAGGGTTCAGCAAATACCTAATTCTATTAGGACGCTGTGCATAATGGGACTCTTATAGGGAACTCCCAGTAGGTTGTCTTGAGTTATTAAGATGATTGCAAGTTTACTCTGTAGGTTTGTAGTATCATATGTTCCTGTGTGCTGTAGTACAATAATTATGTTTGACCTTACATGCACTTGATGATGTATTATTTATTGTTGGACATCTTGGTTAGTCTATTTGAAAATTGGTAGTGAGTTTTATACATCTTAAACATATTTCTGGGAAAATTCCGTGTAATTTAGCAAATAATTTGTTGCTGGAATCTCATTCTGGAATACATTTTCCAGGGAGCTGCAGTTTTTGTCCTAGTTGTTTTAGTTAATGCATGTTCTTTAATGCTTTTGGTAATTTCCATCATTTTCGTTTATCTATCAAATGACTTATTCTATACTGCATGGAAGCGAAACAATGAATAATTTCACATTGTTATCTTTTCCTTAGGTGATAAATTTTTTGCTGATCTGTATGCATAGAATGAGGTTGCCTGAGGTTACACTTTCTGTTCATTCAAATGTGACGTTTATCAGTCTGACTGTCTGCTCTTTTAGTCAACATCGTTTGGGTCTTTTAGGCATATAATGTAGTGGGAATTAGGAAATGATTCATATTTTATCGGAAACTTTACGAGTTTCAACTCTCTTGAGAGTTCTATGCTCTGTTTAATGGTTCCTTCATGTTCTTGTCAAATGGCTTTGCAGTAATGAAGAATCCTGCTAATCTTGCAAAGCATCAAGCAAATCCCAAGGTGGCTCCTGTACTTGCAAAGATGATGAGCAAATTTGCTGGACCTAAGTAAAATAGTCATTTCAAATTGATGTCATTTGTGGGGGAATATGTTCATGTTGTGTTCATCTGAGGTAAACAATGTTTTAGTTAAAATTTTAGTAAATCTAGTCGTATGATGGTCGTTCGGGGAATTTGTATAAGAGATTGTAGGAATTTTTTTTTTTTTTTTTGGGTTTGTTTAAATAAGGGAAAAAAGGGCAAAAAAACTCTTCCTCGTCATATACCCACATAATTTTCCTGTCTTGAGGGAATTATTTGAACAACAGAGTAAGAACGATCAGAAGTACCCTTACGTAATACCAAAGCAAGCAAGCCCTGATCCCTGATCAGTCAGACCATTCACAACCACCCCGCAGTTGAGATAATGACTACAGTTGGTAAGCAAAGCAAGCAAAAAGGCCGAGTCTTGACTGAAATATTTGTTGCGATTACATCCCATACCACAGCTGCTTACTAGCTTTTACTTTCTTATGTTTGACTCATTCTCATTTCGGCCAGAGAAAGAAAATGACAGGCCATACTCGAGAACTAAAAATTCCAACCAATCATCAATCCTTTTTTTCGTCTAAAAAACAAAGCCTTGCAAGATCAACATGGGTATTGTCTCGCATGCTTCCATTTCATCCGATCAAATTCTATCAGTTTGGCTACGTAAGTTCAACCACCAGTTCCCCTTTCATTGTAAAACCAAACTTCATTCCTTGGAAGACCAAGTAACAATAGGGGGCAAAAAAAGAAGAAAAAACTCCACAAAGCAGTAGTTTAACTTCTTCAAACCCTTTTCAAAATCTCCAAAAATGTTTTTCTTACCGAGCTCTTATTTTTTGTTGGACATATTATTCATTAAACCTGTCAAAACGTTTCTTGTAACACAAAAACGAAAGTGTTGAAGCTGTACATTAGATCAATCAAGAAATTATATCTTTGCAATGTCTTGTCATGACACCACTGTGGGAAAGTTTCATGTCCTTAAGATTTAGAGACTGATTCTTAACCCAACCCCCAACTTATGTTCTTTTTGACCAAATTCCCTTCTCGTTTCTCTATAAAAATAATATTATTAAATATTATTTTTTAAAAATACAACATAAATTAATGGGATTAATCTTAGATTCATTACAATATTTTTTTTTGGGAACTTTGTGGATAGTTGGTCTTCCCTTATTAAGCTAATTGCTATTGCTTGTCGATTATTATTATTATTATTATTATTGATTGTTTAATGACGACAGCATTACTTATGAATTATGTAATTAAGCAGCTCTGTAAAACTTAAAATATTGATTTATTTTTTATCAGAATAATAATAGTTTTAACGTCATTGTTTCTGTGGAGAATAGTAATCACAATGTTTTTGAATTTACCATTTGGTCGTTCATTAGTCGCTTTAAAGCTATGACTTAGAGTGTTCATGCCATAATGATGCGCATGTAGTTTTTGATGTTCAACAAGACACAAGTGGCTTTTATATAAGTAGCCACGTTTAAATTTAGTTTAATTAATTAAAAAAATTTACTAATTATTAGTACTTTAAAATTGACCCTAAAATTGCCATTCATTTAAAGACAAATGTCCACCAGAAAAAATTTGATAGGTAAATCCAATATTAAGTCAAAGATAATATATTGAAAGCACTATAAATAGTTTTTTAATTAATATATATATATATATATATATACACCCATTTATTGATTTCGATATCAAAAATTGTACTTCAAAATTCTGATAATCGAATATTCTATCAATGGACTTATCATTTGAACTTAATCATTAGTAAAGAGAGTTTGTTCTTGAGCTGAAATATTAATAAAATGTAATCATATAATTCTACTTTTTTTTTTTTTCATACGAATCGAGTTGATTTTCACATGCTCCCACCGAATAGGTATTGGAAAACTGTGAAAGGAACAAGAAATCCTTTAATAAAGGAGAAACTTCAATCTTGCAATGAATAATTAACAAGTATTAATAAATAGTAAAAAACCTGCAGATCAGGGAACGTGATCAACATTGTGGAAAAGGAATTAGTATTATAATGTAAAAATGTGAGCATGTTTTAAGTTAGGGTCGTTGAAGTGAGCATGAAATCACGACTGCTACAGTTATGGCTCAGCTTAAACCAGACAGCCCCAACTCTACAATCAATGCCTTGCTCGTATATACATCCTCAGCTACCTTCACTCACTGGGTATTAATTTTCAACTGTTTTATACCTAAAAATTTAATGATTCAGCAGTTAATTACTTCAGCCATTGAAAAAAAGAAAAGAAAGAAAGAAATTCCTTTTTGCTCAAAAAACATGAAAAATGCAAGCTTCATAGTTCACCATGACCTACAAAGATATCTCTCTTTAGGGTTTATTGATCAATTATTCCATACATCGATGAGGATTCTTGAGGTGCCAGAACTTTGACGTGGTTGAATTGATTTCTATAATGGTTAATCGTTTGCAGATCACTTAGCAAAACTCCAAATTTTGTTGGTGAAATGGCGACGACCAGCTTGCATTGCTGTTTGCATTTGCATGCCATATATATATATATATATATATATTAATTTCACACTCACTTTTTAGCAAGAAGTTTGGTTTCCTATCAACTTTTTCCTTTCTTTTTGGGGAAAGTATCTGTCAAATGTATGCACGTACACGTTATAGTATATTACAACATGCAAAGAACAAAACAAAAGTGTCCATCCACCGATTGTTGCTGCAAAAAGAATTGTTTACGATTGGGTTGTGGTGGGTTGAATTATATTTTATATCTAGCTCGTAGATTTATTTTATAGTTTAAAAATTATTAAAATATTATTTTTATATTAATATTTATATATTTTTATAATTAAATTTAAATAATTTTTAATTAGATATCCAATGACTTAAGATAAATAAATTAAAACTATAATATCTCATACTCAAACTGATCCAATATAAACCAAATCTATCGCTCGACTCTTAAATAAATTTACTCGCTTATCGTTCATTATTTCCCTCTTATTTTACTTCAAAGTTTATTGGCAAAATGCACATGTTGTCCTTCTACATGAAATTTAAATATCATCATCACTCGATAATCAAATTAACATTTAAAATTTAACGCTTTAATGTGTTATTGCTTTTATAACATTTGATTTTAAAACAACAGATACATAATCTTGCTTTCTTTCTATAAAAATTTGTTATATATATAATTTTATCTATGTATATTCAAGTGACGAATATATATTTAGTTCATATGATTATATTTTAATTAAGCGACAAAACCATAAAATGTTTTAAAAATTTATCTCACGAAGATGTTGAATTAGGTGCAAAATACTAATAATTTAATAACTTCATGATTTAATGATTAATTTATATGCTAAAGGCTAAAGGGATGAACATGTGAATATACAATTAGCAAAACTAGCTATGGTTTTGCGCTTTGATGTGTAATGAAATCCGAAGTTGAGCTACTGAGGAAAAGGGTCCACTTTGAACTATACCCACCTAAGCCAAGAGATACAAGTCAAATAACCAAGAAATTTAACATTAAGTACCCCTTATCCACTCATCTAATTATTATACTTATATTAGTATAAATATATGTATATAATTACCCATCGTCATCAAGAAAATGTGTATGCATCATAAGGTGATCATGGTGTTCAAATAGAACTTTGACTTGGATTACTTAGATAGGGCATGCGTAACAATGGGTCATTTTATAAAATCGATTTAGAAAATGAAAATCGATTTTGAATTTTAAGAATGAGGTGCAAAGTTACACAAATTTTTTAGTCAAACATTAAAACTTTTTTAAAATTAATAAGTTATACTTAATTAACAATAATAAGATAATTTATAGTATATTTATTTGATAAGTTATTAATATATATATATTTAATGTATAAAAAAATTCAAATTTTTTTGAGGGGTTAAGACTAGTAGTTATATTTTATCTATAAATTCTAATGCATAAAATTAAGTTATAAACTAAAAATAAATAAATAAAAATTTTATTTTAAGACCAATTTAATTGTATTGATATAAAGATATATATATATATATATGTATGTATGTATAAAAGGAGAATTTCAAAATTCTTGAGAGGATCGAGCCCCCAACTCCCAACTACCATCGCCCCTGCTAACAATCTAGTTTTTTGACCCATCAGTTAATCTACCATATATAGTATAATATGAAATTTAATGGAAGAACCTAGAAAACATAATACGTGTCTTTCGAGACCACCTAATAGTATGTACAACTTTTAGCATGGTTATTGTACGTCTTCTATGTCAAAGTTACCTTAACTTGTGTCTTCTGTTTTGTTAAGATTGGCAAAGACACGTTAGAAACCCTCAGCAAAAATAAAAGAATCCGAACCAAAAATAAATAAAGAAAAAAAGAGAAGTGGAAATTAAGGTTTTTGAAACTCATGAAGGCCATTGATAATGTAGTATAATCTAACTAATGTTTTAAATTCTTTGTTTGTGAAAGTCATGTAGTATGAATGCGGATATAGTCAAATTGATACAATTGAAAGATTAAACAGTTTAAATTATGTGATTAAGTATCGATAAACTTTCTTATAGAATATAAATCAAATTGAACTTCGGGTAGAATTAATGTTGATGTTTAAATTAAGGAAGATGATGTTTGTAATAATAAGTAGCCTCGTTCTTCATTATCAAGTATTTTGCTAATCATGGCGGAACTTAGAAGATAAGTTGAATTGGCAATTAAGTTGTTAATTATGATTTAAAACACAGATGGGTGGAAGCAATGATCGACTATTGACAAGGTGTTAATGACTTCGGCGTTTTGATAGGGGGAAGCAACTAGTCTTCGTGGATTTCGAACGCTAGGATTTCCTCTTTGTATTTGCTTAACAGAACACAAAAGAAAACTTACGCCCCCATATTTGAATTTGCTGAGGAATGAGTTTGATGAAAATTAAAAAAAAAATGTCAAAATGATCATATTCTTGTTGAAGTAATTGTGGAACTTTTTCATTCTATAGAGTTAGATAAAATAATTTTGCAAGTGTAAGAAGAAATTATTAATGGATTTAATTTATGTTCTTTCTTTAGAAAAAAAAAAAAAAGAGATTTTGAAAACGTGAGTTCTTAATAAACTTGATATATAATTTTAAACACGATATAATTATTCTTTAAGTAAATAAAGGATTAACAAGATGGGGAAGATTGCATTTATAATATATATATATATATATATAATTTCAAGATATGGGTTCTTTTGGAAAAAAAAAAAAAGGTTACAATGTGTGGTCTAAGATCTAACAATAGTTCTAAAAACAAAATCCTTCGTAAGTAATTTTTTGACATTCATAAAAGAAAAAAAATCCTAATTCAATACATCGTAAAAGTTCTAAGCTATATTTTGAAGAGAGGAATTCCATATTTGTATCAACTTTGAATTAAAATACATGATCAAAACATTATCAATTATTTACTACTAGAGCATGGTACACCTTTGGTGGTTAGGAAAAAACAAGTAAAAAATATTATATTCAGAAAAAATAATTAATGAATAGTTTTTTAAATTTAAAAAAAGATATACTTAACAGTAAAAGTTTGATTATTTTTTAATGAATGAGTGCTTTGGGTTTGTGAAGTGATTTGTTTTTAGAGGTGTAAGATATTTTTTGTTTTTCTTTTATGAATTTATTAAAGGGAGTTTTATTATATTTTTATAATTTATTTATGTTTTGATAAATTCATGAATTGAGTTAGTATTTTATGATCTATAATACCAAATTATGTCAAGTATTTCATATTAGTAGATATTACATAATCCATATGAATACTATGCTTTCTATAAATATTTTTCACTTTATATATGATTAGGTGGCCAACAAATATTAATTTGGTCGCATATTATTATTATAAACCCAACCAAGATATTTTCGCCAGATCAAAAGGTCTTAAATAAATTAATAAACTCTAGTCGTAAAAATTTTCTACCATGGTACACGTAAACGTAGGGATGACGAAATGGGTGATGGAATCGTTGAGTAAGAGTGCAATGAGGAAGTGCGGGATTGTGTAGGAAAATGGAAAGAATTTTTTTTTTTGCTTATATTTTAGCCATGTCTTTGGGTCACCCATCATCCGCTGTCCTGATCTGATCTCTCGCTCTTTTCTGCATCTACTAACACCAGAACACCCCATTTTAGTTCCAACATCGCTTTCACAAACCAATGGTGGAGCCTGGAATCTCCTTCCCCTCATAAATTCTGCATTTTATATATATTACTTGGTAAATTGCATAATCTCCTATTTTGTGTATATATATGTATATATCAGCCTTTGAGAGCTGTTCAAGGACTTTATATAAAGGTGGTTGTGGGGCTTCCGGGTCTTTACAGGTACAGAATAGGTGAGATTAATTGCTTGTTGTTGGTGTTAGTTTTGTACTTGTGGGACTAAATTATGGGTAGGCAGCCTTGTTGTGACAAGCTGGGTGTGAAAAAAGGGCCATGGACAGCTGAGGAAGACAAGAAACTGATCAACTTTATTCTCACCAATGGCCAGTGTTGCTGGCGTGCTGTTCCTAAGCTTGCTGGCCTCCGCCGCTGCGGCAAGAGCTGCCGGCTTCGATGGACTAATTACCTTCGGCCTGACTTGAAGAGAGGCCTTCTTTCAGAGGCGGAAGAACAGTTGGTTATTGATCTTCATGCCCGTCTTGGAAATAGGTTATTTATACTCTCTTTAGCGTGTATTATTCATTCTCCTGCATATAACCAATCATCTCTTTTTCTAGCTTTGGGTCATGGAGTTTGATGAAGAAGATGTTATGCGCATAATGTCTTTGACAGGGATAGCATATACTTAACGCATTTGGAAAGGGAAGCCTAATTATGTTGTTGTTAAAAGGTTTCCTTGTTTTGCTAAGGAAATGATAAGTTGCAAACTGGGATGATCTTGAATTAAGTTAAACCAAATCGTTCTGGGGTCCATACACAGTCTTCTCATACGTGTTTTTTATTTTTCCTGTTTAAAGTTTGCAGAAAAAGTAATTTTCTCAAAGAACGGTAATGCTATAATATTTTTATAGTAAGCTTTTGTAAAATTAAACAAGGTGCCATTCTCGTTTTTATAACTTACTGATTCCTTATTGTTCACTATCATCCGGTTACATTGTTTAATGGAGTTGCTTGAAATCCAAGTTTTAGAGATCTTTCCAAATGAATTTTAAAATAAACAGTATTTTAGAAGTTTGTTTGATTTGTCGATGGTTTTAACGTTTCCCATATTCAGGATTAAACTTATCTTGGTTATTGTTCTTTTCTTTTATCAGGTGGTCGAAGATTGCAGCCAAGTTGCCAGGCAGAACTGATAATGAGATCAAGAATCACTGGAACACCCACATCAAGAAAAAGCTTCTTAAAATGGGAATTAACCCCGTTACTCACGAATCCTTGAACAAAGAAGCTAAGGCTGAAGAAAGTTCATCCCACGCTGATGATCATTCTGCAGATAATCAAATTAATGAAAACAAAGGCGGCATCGCCAATTCATCAGAGGATAATTCGAGTACACCAACTGAGAATTGCTCCAGTACTGAGGACTCCAATTTTTTAGACAGCATTTGCAACGATGAATCTTTATTGACTAGTTTATGGATGGACGAACCTCCCCTTATTGATGCTTCGTGGAACAGTAATATACCGGCAGGAGAAACTAATTGTAGTAATGGCACAAGCTTGCAAACTTGGGAGGAAAACTGCGCATGGTTGCTGGATTGTCAGGATTTTGGAGTTCATGACTTCGGGTTCGATTGCCTAAACGATATTGAATTAAACACGATGAACACGATAGATATGGGCGGTAAAACAGTAGTCTGAAGCACCATAGTTGAAGTTCTGAGTAAAAAAACAAAAAAAAAATCGAACTTAATTACTCAAAGCTTCAAGTTTGGGTGCATATGTTACCAAAAACTATTAGTTGAATTCAGGTCTCAGTGTTGATTTTATATCTTCCTGTTCTGTTCAGAATATTGTTGGACGGTAGAAGGTAAACCTCTCTTCTTCGGAGGTTTCGCATCTACCAATTCAAAACTGATACCAACCCTCATATCCTCAAGATCTGATCACATTTCTCGGTGCCTTGCAAATATTATAACTTTTCTGCTGTAAAAAACGGGGAAACAACTATGATTCAGTCAAATGAAAAAAAAAAAAGGGAAAAAAAATAAAGAAGATAGAGATACAACGGGCATGATAAAAGTGTTAGTGGGTTGAAACCTCTTGTATATATTTTAAATTTGTTTATATAATTTATATTTTGAATAAAGATAAATGAACTGGTACTTTGTTGCTGTAATTTAAGTTTCTTAAGAAACCCATTTTAAAAAAAATGGAGAAGAGGACTTTTAACTCAATTATTTGGGCAAGGAATACATGCATTTAAGTATTTATTAAAGCTACATTTCGATATTCGATGGGAATTTCTCTCATCGCATTATCCTAATGTTTTATCAATACAACTCAGATACAAGATTTTATTCATTTCTCTCGTGTTTTAACTGATGACATCTCAAGATTAATGAAGATTTGCGGCCAAATTAAATAGTCTAATTGTGATGGCAAAAGAATTTAGTTTTTCTTTTTAAAAAAGAATGAATAAAGAAATCATTAAGTAAAACCTTTCAAGTACAATAAAACAAGAGGACATTCTTAACAGTTTCCTCTTAAGTGCATTCGAATAACGTCAGATTTCCAAGATCAGTCAATAAGAATAATTTAAAAGCTTTTTTGCAGTAAGAGCACCATCGTTTCCATCAATATCTGCAGATGGTGCTGGCTAAAAGATATTTCCAATTTGCCACATTATTTTGCAGCAAGATCTTGTGCAATTGCAGCAGGTAGCTCATCAGCTAACAAGTGGCGCTTGGCATCTATAATTTAAAGCAGATGGCATAATTTGGTTTGAGCACATCCTCCATTAATATCATTCTTTTTGTCTATGTACTTTACACCTTGTCACCATTCATGGGGAAGCTTCAGGAAATTAAACAAATTTTCTAAGCAGGCTGTCAGCACTTTTTAGGTTAGTGCCACTTCTAAGCAACATAACTTGATCTTGCTGTTTCTCTCAACTTGATTTTTATAGCCATTAGCCATGGTTCTTAGTGCTTAAAATTATATGTTTCTAAAGGCAATTATTATTGAATTCACTTTATAACCTAACACCCCAATATTTTTCTTGAAAATCTTTCACTTATTTTTCATATAATATAATACTTTAATTCAGTCATAATTTTTCTTTTTTACATTGCTTTAGCAAAGCTGACGTACTTTTTCAGATTTTTAAGAAGTTCAAATCTTTATCATTATCTTTGCTGCATTAATTAACGATTGTTTCGTTCCAAGGGCAAAGCTTTTGTCACATTGTGAAACGATCCAGACACAAGTAAATGAATTATTTAGCTCCAATCAATCATTCAACGTGAGTGCAGAAAAAATCAAGTATAAATATATTTTATTCTATTTATACAAAAAAAAACTACAAATTAAGAGTAACGAAAGAGATTATGAATATTAAAATTCGAATATTTAATTTATTAGATATAATTTTTTAAAAATAATTACATAAATCAATTAAATTTTAAACTTATTCTTGTTTAGGATAATCAATGATTTCTATAACTTTTGAAAAACAATAATAAATTATATAAATAAAATAATACTTTTAACTTTATTTAGAGTAAACAAAGTCTACAAGATGTTATGTCACCAAGAGCTTGATGGAGAAGATTTGCAGTGACCAGAAACAAGTTAATCTTAATAATTAGACCTTAAATTCAACCCAAGTATTCGTTCAGACTAAAAGGTTGATAATAAACCACACATTCTCTGCTGAGGGACTGATTTGTCTTGGAACACAAGTATTATTTTTCATTAAAATTATCCATCAAGGAACAGAAAGCAGAGTATATTTACAATTAATTCACAAATAAATGTTATAAAAAAATTTTAAATTAGACAAAGAAAAGGTTAAAATCTTTTCCTGGCATGAATCTCCTCACAAGCAAAAGTTTCTTATTATAAAAATTTCTTGTACGATAAAGTAAGGAATTACTTAACAAGAAACCACATCCAATGACTTGTAAATTCCATTAAAAAAAAGTGAGGGAGACATGGTCCCTGGACTGGAAAGAATTAACAAGATTGAAGGAATTAAAAAGGAGGAAGAGTGGACAACTCTGCAAAAAGTTAAGGCAGGATGGGCACCCTACACCTAAGATGCTATGGTGATCTGACCTGACCTGACCTCTCTAATTTTTTTTTTTAAAAAAGAAGACGCTGTAACTACAAAGTGGAATGTTCAATCATTTTGGTATTTTGTGGTTAATTTTGAATTTCAAATTGAGTTCATTTTCTTCAAACATTGCACCATTTTTATCGGATGTTGCAGCTTTCAAGTTATCATCTGTTTTGTAATATATATATATATATATGCATATACTGTAAGGTAGTTTGTTCCCATATTTCTCCAATGATATTCAAAATGCCATCTGAATCCTAAAGTAAAAAAAAAATAAAAATATTGGGTTACCACAGTCTTGATTTGGTCTAACTATACGTGCAAAAACTTTTGCTTACGCGGGGAAAAAGAGGGCTCTGTTCTATGGAGCATGCTCAGAAGAATATAGGGCGCCATCTTAATGAAGCAATATTACTAGAATAGTTGTCAAACACAACATCATCAAGGCACATGTTCATGAAAAATGTTGAGGTTGCAATGATGACTTTCTTATTTGGTCTTCCCCAAGTTGAATATTGAATATAAAGGATTGCTGGAGCTCATGGACTCTGATCATTCCCATTAACTAACAAAAATTTTAGGCTTTGGGTCATGAAATTTTGGGGCCTTTTTTTGGATATTTAAACGAATTAATGCCCTCTAGATCCCCCAATTATATGCTGCATAAATTCATTAAAATTTGGCCTTATCTGACGAAATTTTAGATTTTTTGTTTTTGTTTCGTAATAAGAATGCTTTCTAGGTAATCAAAATGTGCTATATATATATATATATGACTTCAGCTATATAGATAATATATGAATGACAGAAACAAATAAAT
>JBBYHO010000020.1:13249457-13271155 GCA_038382025.1 Adansonia gregorii
ATATTTTTTTAAGGTAATTTTAATTTTTTAAGAAGTGGCAGTGTTTTAAAAATAGCTGATAAATTATTTTTATTCAGAATATATTACATAAAAATTTTAAAAAATTATAAATATTTTTATAATATTGTTATTTAATTTATAAAATATTTTTTTTCTTTTTTTTTGGGTCAATGCTCCGTTGGATTACATAAGCTTTTTCCCAGAAAGAGCTTTAGATAGATTGGATCACAAACTATCTTACAAAAATACTAACTTGGATAGGTTTTTTTTTAAAAAAAAAAATATTGATTTTACTGGGTCATTAATGCATCAATAGAGTCAACATAATATGAAGTTTTTTTTTTTAGAAGTTGGTCGGCCTCTACGTATATATACTATACTGCAGTTGCCACCTCTGTCTGTATTGCGTGTTTGCTTCAATCCGACCAAATCAACTGCCTTCCCTGCCGCCGAAGGAACCTATGCCTATGCCTATACCTCAAGTAAATAAATAAGATTTCTAAATGGTGGGCCCCTTGTGGATAGAGAGGTAGGGATCCGTATCAGGTCAGGATGCCGCTGTTAGAGTGGTACCTCTAGGCTGGCTGCTCTAGACCCCTGAGGAGAGGTAAATGAATGCTCTACGAATTGGTACCTAAACCCTAGTAAGTTCCTGCCACCTGTGCTGGTTGCTGATCAACGGAGACTAGTGCTTTTGCTGTTGTATCTGCCACAGCAGCCTCCGCTGGTTTGCCTGGATGCTGCAACGTGTGCTTCGACCCGCGTATAAGATCAATTTTAATTTAAAAAGACTAGAAATAGAATTGACATAAACCCTGATTGATGGGGGCACATAGATATAGTAGCCCATGCCATAAGTTCTGGGCTGGTTGCCTGAGCCTTATAAAGAGAAATCGGGCTCCTTCGTTTCTTGAACAATATCTAGTCATCAGGCTTCATAGCTCAAAATTACGCTTTGGGGCTTGCAAATTTTGATTTTGAAACCTCAATTAGAAACATTTCCTTAATATATTTCATAAATTTATGCAAGCATACCTTCCATTTCGATCAGATAAGCAACTTCGCACTAGGCTTCCACAAGCAGGGGAAAAGTGTCGACTCAAGTGTTGGCGACGATGTCTTGGCTAGAATAAAGTTAGAACTTTTGTGCCTATCATGTGCCTGATGAGCTTGCCCTTGAAACATGAATTGATTGAGTGTTATCGTGACTAATTTGGACCTTTATGATTGCCTCTTTTAATATTTCAACAATTTCAATTTGGTAACAATTGCTTAGCAACAGTTTTCGCTTTCTTTATTTCTTTTTCGTTTTTTGTTTTTTGTTTTGTTTTCTTAATGCCAACTGACATCAGTTTATTAATGGAATCATGACCTGATAAGCATTGACTACTCTTTCTAATTCTATACTTGCTTTCTGCTGTAATGCTGTCAGCATTGTGAAAGCTCTCCAGTAGTCCGATCATCTTGGGGTGCAGCCTTATAAGATTACTTGAGCAACCATCTCACTTGTTTTTTCTTTATTCAAGCAACTTTTCCAAAAGGTAGCCAACCATTTGAATAACCCAATTATTGTTTCCGCAAAGTGATAAAGACAAAAATTCATCTTTGATATATAGATTATATAATTTTTTTAATTTTATAAATAAATTAAATAATTATCACATATTTAATTTTTTAAAAAAATATTATTTTTTTAACTCTAACTAATAAAATTTAAAAACTTCACATTATATAAGTTCTTTAAAGACAATGTGACATGTAATTGATCTTGCCAGGGAGATAGAATCAGCCCTTGGATGATTACTATTTAGACATCTGACCATTTATAAACCTGGATTTCCTCTGTAGGTCCCACATCCACCCTAGTTATTCTTCTTTTTGCGTAACCCAGAGTCTATATTCTGCTACTTCATGTATGCTCTAAGTACCCAAGATAAACATAGAACTAGATTTTCAATGCTGTAGCAGCAGGCTTGCAAACAGGTAAATCCTGTTCCAAATTAGGTGGGATTCGAAGAATTGGGTTGCTCTCAAAGAAATTAACTGGCTTCAAATCAAAGCTTGACGACACTGTCGGCATAATAGGAAAATCCTCCTGGCATGGAATGTGATGGAAGCCTAAAGTATACCAAAGCACAATGTCCTTGTTCTCAATTGATCGATCCCTTCAAACAGTCAATTAATGGAAAGTGAATATTAGCTGGGATATAATCAATTTGAACTTGGAAAATAAATTTTAATCAAAACCAACAATCTTACCTTTCAGACCAAACGGCAAGAGTGTCGTCACCCTGGCTCTGGTAAACAAATAATCCACCAGCCCATTGCTCGCTTCTGTTATATGGAGTGACCCATATTTGGTTATTTGTAAACGCTCCTCTTCTCTGTGGTGGATCTTCATGATCAAGCAAACTAGCGGCGGTGCCACCGGGAACCACCTTATATCCGACGGGGTTCCCAACCCTTGTCTTCTTAGCTGGGTTGATCACATGGAACTCCGATGGGTCGTAGAGTTTAAGCTTAACTTGAGCATCTTTCTCGGTTTTTGCCACGTTTCTGACAGCTTTGAGATAGCTTTTTCTCGGTGACTCTCCAGGAGAGGTATCTTGCCTTTCGATATTTACTTTAACGAAGGAGTTATCAGAGCCATCGATGTCCATATCCAAGTAGAATGTGATGTAATGATCATGGATAACGCCAATAACATTTTCGGACAAAAGGGTGCCAAAGAGATTTTCTTGCCCTTTCACTTGGTTCATGTTCTCATAGGTGGTCCCTTTCACCATCAAAATGCCGCTTAGTCCAACCTGTGGTCAGTAATTTTGAAATTAGAACAGCCTACAGAGAAAGTCCTACTAAACTCCAATTTTTCATATTTAAGTTTGTCCGAACTTGAACCTTAATCAATAAATAAAAAATTCAACGATCTCTCAACATATCAACAGTTTGAGACCACATATTTTCGTCAAATATTTCGTAGGCAAAGTTGATTGAAAATATCCATGATTTTTCCTCCTCAAAAAATGCTGACAAAGAAGATAAATGATTTGATAAGCTGACGCACTTCCTTGAAAAAGAAGACTTCTGAAATTGGGAAAAAAAAAAAAAACCCAAAAGAGTTCACTAACCTTAATCCTGATTAGTCCGTCTGTTTGGAATTCCCAATCAACTATATAATCATAGTTAGCCACTGATGCAGCCATTCTAACCACTAATGTCACCTTTGGCCTTACTTCCTTAATCTGCCAAAAAGTCAAGAAGAAAAGGTTAAGCTGTTCATCATCATGTCTTTCGAATGGGACATATATATTTTTTTTATACGCATAACTTAACGAAAGTTAAGATCAAATGTATTTAATATAATTATAATTAAGAAGTAATCTTTTTGACAAAAGTTTTAAGAATCTGCCGCTATGCTAATTATAAATAGACGAACCTGTGAACACACTAAGAATACCTAATATTGATTGATAAATATATATTTTTTTAAAAAAATCTACACATCCCATTCCTATGCAACCATCATAATAAAAGAGATAAGGTATAATACTAGTGGAGTATTTACTATTTCTATTAAATTGAAGTCACATTTTTATGGCTCGACTAGTATTAGGACCTAAATATTCTTACCTCCATGCCCGTAATTGGACTCTCCGAATGTCGCCACCCTATGTCACCGGTGTAGCTCTCAAACACGCAAACCATATTTGATCGGACGTACGGTACACCATCACCGGCGGCGAACACCCCATCCATATAATATGCGTTTCTTGGGCAATCATTAAGCGGGTCAAGTGGCATAGCTTGCAACCCGAACCCGTATTCGCCCGCATCCATGTAAGTCTTAAAATACCATGCATCAGTCGGGTCCATGTAAGGCACAAACAATTCTGACGTAAAGCCTTTGTACATCACATCCCTCATGATCCCACTGCCAGGGTCCCGGACCTTAGCCCGAGAAACCACCACACCTGCTCTCGGGTCGGGTTTCAAATGGAATTCCCAATTTGCCCATTTCACCAAATGTTCATCTTCAATAACAAAACTTGGACCCTTCGGCTGTTCAATGGATATGGGGTTTATAAAGTTGAGCTTGTCGTGTAGCTTCTGCTCCGAGAAACGATAATCCGTGTTCGTGGCTTTGGGTATGGGGATGGATCGACCCGTATCCGATATCTCCACCACTTCTTTCGTGTCCATATCGAGTAAAACTGTTAACCCTTCGATTGGTCTCATGTAAAAGTTTGCAGTGTCTTTCATGGAGTAGCACTGTACCTTAATTAACCTCCTGTTCTCCTCGTTTTCCCCGAACCAACCCAACGAAATCGGCAGGCACGCCAGGTCATCGAGATTAACGCCTCGTTCGATGATCGTACGGTTGAACTTGGAGTTTGAAAGTGGAGCCCACGTAGCCGATGTCATGTCCTCTATCGTCATCGTCGGGTAGCCGGTCGGAGGAGCCGTGTTCAGAACATTAACTTGGTTAGTTTCTAAGTTGACGGTTAACACGTATGACTCGCCGTTGGCACGTGCGATGATGGAGGCTATCCTGGGAAAGAGTGGTTGTCCTTTTTCCCATTTAAGGACAAGGTCTTTGTCAGGTTCTTCTAGGACGACGGAATGAAGCGCATAGTTTTTGGAGGATTTAAAGAGCGCGTTGGAAGAAAGGATGGTGCGAACCTTGTTGAACTCTTGGATGGTGAGAGGGTCAAGCGGATGGCGAGGGACAGCTGACTCGTGGCGACGAACGTTAGAAGTGGTAGGACGAGGCGTTTTGGCGAGCGTGGGTTGTTTGGACTGAAACCGGTTCTTGGAGGTGCACCAGGGAGAGTTACTGGCGCACTGGAGAAGGGTGGTGACATCCGCCGATGGCGCATAAGGAAGGTGAGTCCGGGTGAAGAGAAGGATGAAAGCTATAGCGATGAAGAAAAAGAGGAAACGAAAGAATGGCTTTGATTCCATGACTGTGTTTTTTGTGACTCTGGGTGAAAATCTGAAAGAGTTTAGAAATATGGGCAGCCGATAATGATATCAGCCTAAGAAATGCTTTTAAGAAATGCGACAAGCTAGCAATCCCGTGCTCAAGCAGATCGATGCAAAAGTGGCTAGCCTCGGCGTTTTAAAAGTTCTCCTTTTTAATTTAAACTTTAGCTTTTGTAAATTAAATCGAGATGTAATTGCGAAGTTCAAATAAGCAGGGCATCTTTTCTAAAAATTAAAGTTTAACAAACAATTAATATTAAAGTTATTAACGGTAATAGAATTATACAATGTTAATGAAATTTTTCTTAAATTCAAATTATTTGAATCTGATTATTTCAGAAATTCAAGATACCAAAGATTCCAAATGGGATCCATACATCCTCGATGTTCACACTCTCCCACGTGGACTCACGTGCCACAACGCTCCATGAAGTGCCAATTGCATATATGATATAAAAAAATGGAATTAGATAATTTGTGAATATTTTTGAAGGATTCTGACAACTTTCGACCCCAAATTCAACCCGGGTCTAGTGGATATGGATTGTGGCACTCAATGCAAATTTATCTAGTATTGTTTTAATTCACGTTTATCAAACTAACTGGTACTAATCGCTTTAGTGTTTTAGAATTAATAATTTTAAGTAAACTACAACACTATAATTCGAAAATAATTAATATAATATATTTATTTATATATTTATTGTTTTAATATATTTGATCATTATATTTTATTTATGTTTATGTAATTAATATATATATGATATATTTTTATATAATTATGCATGAATTATTAAATTTAATATTATTATTTTATCAGTGTTTTTAATGCTACAAATAAGAATTAATTATTGTGACATTTTCAGTCAACCTGTGCAGATATCAAGGTTGACATAAAAAAATGCCTAAAATTTCCTGCAAGAATGCAACTTGCAAACTAATCTTTTCCTTTATGGCTTTTAATGACAATTTGGTATGCTTAAAAAAAAAACTACTTGGTGACCTTAAAAACAAGTGAAAAGTACCTCTTAGTCAGTCATTTTGTTATTATTATATGGCTTCTCGATCAAGTTATCAAATTATACATTTTGATTTTGATGAAAATAGTATCTTCTTTATATATATATATATTTATATATATATAGTTTTGGGATAATGTATAGCAAGTGATCGTAGTATATTGTTTCTTACTCCTACTTGGTTTATTGTCAGTTCAGATGAGTAAGTGGACTTTACGTATCCTGCAATAGAATTCCAACAACTAATATAATAGTACTTGGGAGAAGTAGATGAAAATTGTACAAAATATTATTTTTTAACAAATAATAAAAAAAGTCATATAATCAACTGTGGATTAGTTGTTTTTAATTGAGTAAATTCCATATAATTTCGGCCTTCTTTGGCCCATTTAAGAACTCTTTATTGGCTTTTATGCATCCTACAACAATTGGGCTCTCATTGCAAAGATAGGGGAGATTATTTAGATCAAGTCAATTGGTTGCCATTGTTGGTGCTAACCGAAGGCCGAAGCAACCCGATATATTATTATTCACTTCTGCTCCCTAAACTACGTTATCCGAAATCAAAAGTTAGTGTATATGCTTGAAATGGACACAGCTAATATTATTCTATTTATATAATTAAAAAATTATATATTCATATTTTTATATGAATATATGTTATTATAATTATTAGATTCAAATATTTTTTAAAAAATAAAAAGTAATCGAGCCTCATATTACTTTAAAACTGGATATATTTCATTTCATTTACATCGCAAAGCGGTCAAGGAGCACTGAGAGGAGATTGTTTTTAAGATTAGTGAATTACTTCAGCCCGCCAGAAATATAGTGTCATATGCTCCTCAAAGTTTTATAAACTAAATAACTAGTATCAAGTTCTAGCAGAATAACAGGGAAGTTAGTTTGGGAGGATTAAATTTATGCAAGGATTTCATCAAAGCGGTAGGCAGCACATAACAATTACTGGCTTGACCGTTTTATCTGCTTCATTTACTGGGCAAATTCAGCACCCTTCTATTTTCAGACTTCAGATTTTGTGTAAATGCATGATATTGAGTACGCAGAGTTGATCCATTTAGGTGCAGCTTATGAGCAAAGCACAACAGGGTAGGACTTATCTGCTGGAAATGTGTCTTATACGTAGTTCATTCGGTCCAATCAAATGTAACTTTCAAGTTTCAATACTGATAGCGATCACACTTCCATTTTTTTTTCTTTTAGAAAATTTGGGATTCCTTTGAATTTTGAATGTGTCAATCCATACGTGTTTTTAACAGTTCTAGATTCCTTTTGACGTTTGCTAGCATTTGAAGAAGTCCAACTTGTTTGCCCAAATATGAATAAGGAAAAGAAAAACAAAATTAAATAGCAACGAAACTAGTTCAAGCTCCATTTCAAAATTACTTTATTGCTTAAGATCCATTTGGAACCTGCACTTACAAAAGGTGAAATTCTGGCATAAATTAAAGAGACTAAGGTGCAACATTCTTCACTTAAAAACGAAAAAGAACAAAATAATGTTGTGAAGACAAGCGAAGTCAAGTCTAAACCCGAATGTGCAAATATAACCCTTTTTTGTGTTTTCTTCAAACTGTAATGTTCAGGATGAAACTTTAATGAGTTTGGTGGTTCTCAGTGCTTAACAACTCTCAAATTTTGAGACATCCACATCCTACCTTAAATTAGAAAACAAGATACCTTATTAGCTTCATTCTCGGTGAAAAGCCCTTGCCTTCTTTCCAAGTTTCCTTTTCACTGTTTCAACCCATTTGAATCTTCTTATTCAAAGACACTCGGAAGAAATTAAAAAAAAAAAAGAAATAATATTAACCCAACAAGCCAAAGCCCCCAGGAAAAGAATTTGATCCGAAATTAACATCAGATCAATTGCTTACATCATTTTATATATAGATATAAGACAGTATTTTCCAGGAAACCAAGTATGCACCAACTCGTCATCATTGTCTGGTTCCTGATCTGTCAGGTAAAACCACCGAGAAAGACAACCTCCTGGATCCAGAATTCCAGGACGTTGGCAGACAGCTTTATTAAAAACATGTCCAAAAAAGATTTTCCTCTTTTTTTTTTAATTGCCAAATGTGAGCCTAATTGATTACTTTCTATTACTGTTCTGACCAGAAAGTTATAGTGAGCATTTACTACTTAATATTGATATCAAAATCAATGCACCAATATTGATTTCCTATTAACCATTACTTTACTTAAATAGTAAATTGCTTCAAGAATGAGAGTGTTACCCAAAAAAAAAAATAATAATTACTTAATAATGATACTAATTATATCCTTCCATCCCTGGATACATGATAATTCACGTATATTTATTATGTATTTAATTATTTTTTATAAAAAAAATTATATTTAAAATATTATATATTTTGATATATTAATAATTTTAATATATTTAAATTTAATATTTTATCTCATTTTATTTTTTATTGTGTCTAAATATACAAAGTTGGACAATGGGTTTGCCTCTTTATTGCTATTAAAAAGAAAAAGAAAATGCTTAAATTATAGCTATCCCTTAATAAAGATAAATAGGTACATTTTTTATTTTAAATTGAAAATTTATTTTCAAATTTTTTATCAAACAAAAAAGAATGACAATTATCTATTATACTATGACAAATAAATAACATTTCAAAATATAAATTTAAAAATCCTAATCTAAAAATTTTAAAATCATAATTTTCAGTTGGAATTGATTAAGTTTTACCTAAAACCTGCAAAATGAACATTTAAATTTTAATTTGAATTTTCTATAAAAAAAAAGAATTTGAATTTAAATCCGGAGAGTGTTAAAGGATGAAAGACGAGTCAACTCGCTAAAACGCCTAAACCCATCGCCTTTCTACAGTAAAAAATGTCACAATTAATTACCCTTTTTCACCACCTCCAACCAAACCCTTATAAACCTCCGCAAATTCCCAATTCTTGAAAATGACCACCAGCCTTCCGTCTTCATCTGGAACCGTTCCCTTCCTCCTCCTCCACTGCCGCCGCCACCACTACCGCATATTCACATTTTCATCCTTAAATCAGAGGCCCAATTCTAAAATTCCCATCTTTCCTTGTTCCCTAAAAACAACGAGGACAAATGTCACACCTTGATAATATTCCTTCCACTCCTGGCAAAAACAAACCGGACAAATCTTTCCGTTTCCATTCCGCCGCTGCCTCCTCCTCTCTTTCCAAACTAACCCTTTATTCCACCTTTTTCCTTATCCTCCTCCTTATCTTCCTCCTTGTCTTTTCCTCCCCTTCCTCCACGCCATCCCCACGCCGCCACCTCTCTACTGGGACCCACAACACCCCAATCTCTCTTCCCCACAAACTGATCCATAAATCGGCGCGTCCTCGCTCTGCCGCCGGCCGCACCGTCCTCGTGACCGGTGCCGCTGGCTTCGTTGGAGCCCATGTTTCCCTCGCCCTCAAGCGTCGTGGCGACGGTGTCCTTGGCCTTGACAACTTCAATCATTACTATGATCCAACCCTCAAAAGGGCACGCCAAAAATTACTCGAGAAAGCTGGGGTTTTTATCGTCGAAGGCGACATCAACGACAAGGGTCTTCTCCAACAACTCTTCGATGCCGTTGTGTTCACTCACGTAATGCATTTAGCAGCACAGGCAGGTGTTCGTTACGCTATGCAAAATCCAGGATCTTATATCCATAGCAACGTTGCTGGATTTGTGAACTTACTGGAAGTTTCAAAATCGGCAAACCCGCAACCAGCAATTATCTGGGCATCTTCGAGTTCGGTCTATGGGTTGAATTCTGAGGTACCATTTTCTGAGAAAGATAGAACTGATCAACCTGCGAGTTTATATGCCGCTACAAAGAAAGCTGGTGAGGAAATTGCTCACACATATAATCATATTTATGGGCTTTCAGTAACTGGATTGCGGTTTTTCACGGTTTATGGCCCCTGGGGTCGGCCTGATATGGCATATTTCTTTTTCACTAGAGATATAATGAAAGGTAAAACGATCACTGTATATGAATCGCCAGATAAGGCTAGTGTGGCTAGAGATTTTACCTATATTGATGATATAGTGAAAGGATGTTTGGGAGCATTGGATACGGCAAAGAAGAGTACGGGAAGCGGGGGAAAGAAGAGAGGGGCAGCACAATTGAGGATTTTTAATTTGGGGAATACTTCGCCAGTACCTGTGACTAGGCTGGTGAGTATATTGGAGAAGATTTTAAAGATGAAAGCTAAGAAGAAAGTAGTGCCATTGCCAAGAAATGGGGACGTTGAGTTTACGCATGCCAATATTACCTTAGCAGCGAGGGAGCTTGGGTATAAGCCCACAACTGATTTGGAGGCAGGTTTGAAGAAGTTTGTGAGATGGTACCTCAGTTTTTATTCGGGGTCAAAGAAGAAGAGTTCTTGGTGAATTTTCTCAGTGTTGTTTCATTTTTCTTCATATTGATTGGATTGCTTTTATCAAGTTCATTTTGTGGTTTATTGAGCATTCACTTTATTGTATGCTTCATATAATCATGCAAGTAGGGGTAATGTTCCAAGTGGAACTGCTTTACTCGTTAGTGAGCATTTTCTCACAGACATTATTCCCAATTCGTAGTGATGGGAAAGTAGCAGCATTTTAGTTGTTCTTCCACATGTTGCTTCCTTTTCTTCTTAGAAACTTCTTTTAGCAGTTTAAGCATTGTACAGTTCATGAATGATGGATCAAAATGATGTTCTGATTGCTGGTTCATTTTTTACTCAACCGTACAGTTATTTCAATAAATTAGCATCTGCTGCAATGCACTTTTAAACAATATCGTCTATTGAATTCCCCTGGCTTTGCTTGCCCAGTTTTGGGTGGGAGATCTTGAAGATCGATGATGTTTTAACTTGTTTGTTCTGTCTGTTTTATTATTATAGTTCCTATACTGGAATGTCTCTGGAATGGCTAATGTCGTCTAAAATCCTGAGTTATGGCACACAATTTTGTAGTAGGAAAAGCACTTTATTAGTGGATATCCATGAGGTTGCTGTAACCTTAAGTTAGCAATAAATACTATCTAAATGTTTGCTGTATCTGTTGGTTATGCGATACCTGTTCTGCTAGGCTTGCCTTCATTCCGTTACTTCAACATCTATCTGTTAACACACATGCCATTAGTTTCTTGCAGAGCTAGGCTCCTTCGTGAGGTGATTGTTAGGGAGATAGTTATTGCCAGATGGTTATGGCATTTTTACTAGACACAACTGGGAGGGTATTAGTTATCAGTCAGTTCCTTGTTGTGGAGATATCAGCTTGTCTACCTAAGAGGTTTCTTTTTTCTAGTCTTTTTTTTTTAAATAATTCTTCTCCTTTGTCAGATCAACTCATATGTTTTCTGGTCTATGTTGATATTCTGAATATATCTTTGGTCTAGATTGCTTAAAACTTGCTCTTTGTCCATGTCTATCCAACTTTCCGTTTAATCCGCATGTACAATTTGTTGATGCTATCCAATCGATTCAATTTTTCCAATGTGAATCAGGGGACGCGCCATTTAGAGGAAGGGGGGGTGGGAATGGGAGGCTGGGTTAGTTTGGTTAACCAATTGTTTCTTTAAGCCTTAAATCTGGGCTTAAAACAGAATGCAGACAATTTATCATATGAGATGGTTCAGCAGGTCAAATTCTTTACATTGCATAGCATTCATGGTATTGGCATTTCGGTGTAGTGTATTCATCTATGTATATCAAAAAGTATCTTTTTATCTTAGTTCAAAGCACATATACGGTTGTTTCATGGGCAACGGAGGGAATTATGCAAGCTAGGAACTTGGAATATTGACATTTTTGGTTGCTGAAATACTGAAGAAAGCAATCTATTTATTTTAGATGCAAGCATCATCGACAACATCCTAGCAAAGAAAGGGAGCATTATTAGGAGTATTTGATAACTATTGCTGATATATATATCTACAACTACGTTTAGTTCTTACCGATGAACAGAACAAAACATTATTTTGCATTTTATGTACTATAAACCAATGAAAATGCAGCCGATGCCATGCTTAATTGCTTATTCAAGCATCTAATTTATTACCTCAAGATCCATTTCCTAGTGATGTCACTTATCACAAAGTTTGGCATCAGATTGCGGCAGTCAGTTTGACATCTTTCTCTTATGGCATATGGCAAGAGCTGAAGAACAGACTCTAGCAGAATGAACTTATTGAAGATTCCCGAGTGATTCATTGTAAAATATGATCAAAGGAATGACTATAACATCTAAAAGTCAGAAATATAGGAGAGATTAAACATTTAAGAGGTGTTCGACCATATTGCAAGCTTTACAAGGCAGATGACAGAATGGAATCATCTGAACATCTCAAGAAACGAACTTATCTTCAGAGCCATAATGCAGATATTATCGAATCAAAAGTCAATGACTAAATCTGGTGCTTAGGCTATGCTACTTCTAACAAAAATTTAATGCAGAAGATACTTGATAGATCGACGGCAACATCTACATAATTATCGCGACCGGGAAGAATCGACATCAGAATCAGTGTCCAGCTCCCACCATGCAGCAGAATCTTCCTTGTGCATACAATCAGAATCGATTCCATCATCAATACTATCAAAATCCGGATACTCACTCTCATCATCAAGCGTATCTTCAGAGCCATATGACTTTCTCTCCTCCTCTGGATTATATGTCCACTCCAGTCTCTTCAAGATATCACGGTCCTTCCACTTCCCAACAACGGATACTGCCTCCTTCTTAGCCTTTCCCATCAATATTTCTGTCCAAGAAAACCCAGCATCTGCGACTCTTTTCAACTCCCCATCATCCGTATCACCCACAACAACAGTCTTCAAACATCTTAGTTTCGCCTCCTTCAAAACATCCACAAAATCTGAATCATCGGACACAAGCACCAAACAGTCAGCTTTCCTCTTATCCATAAAATCCACCATGTGATCCCTCAAAGCAACATCTGCGGCCTGGGGCCTATTTGATACAGTCCCAACCCAAAACCCTGCCCTTTTCAACTCATCAGCTAAACCATACCCAACTTTCGGAGTTAAAACATCCCTAACCGCATTTTTATACTTCTCCATTTTCATTGAATATTTAGCTGCCAATTTGACCCTTCTACTCCCTCTGGCAGATTCTATTTGATTCAGCCTCTTCTGATGTTCACGCTCGTGAATTTGCTTAAAATGATTAACAAGTTTCTCATTAGTGTAAAACCTTCTCCCACAAACTTTACAAAAATATGGTTCAACTGACTTAATCACACCTTTATTTTCTAACTGATTCAACAATCTCCTCTCTCTTCTCTGCTCTCGAACAACTTTGGGTACGTAGCTAAAAGAATGATGATTAGCATAGGCTACCATCGACCTAACAACCCCAAATGAAGAAGCTGCAGTTTTCAACTTTACAGCAGCTTCAAAAGGAGGGAATGAATTTGGGGGCTTGTTATCCAAATCCCAGAATATTGCGACATTGTTTTGGGCAGTTTTTGATGCCAAAGTTGATGTTTGGTTTAAAGAATCAAAACCCATTCTTGCCTTAAAATGACAACATCTAGACAGGTAGATACATGGGCTTAGGGTTTTGATTCTTGTAGATTGTATTGTGTTACTGATGCTAGAAAACTTATGAAGCATGACTACAAGTTATAGGTGATTACTTCAGTTGATGAAGGAAGCATTGAAAAACATAGAAATGGGTTAAAAAAAAAAACCCCCCAAAAAAGAATGGGAGAGAGATTGAATCGCCTTTGAAAATAGAAGAGATTAAAGATTGTTCCTGCTGAAAACAAAAGAAGAGAGCCGGAGAACGGAGACCCGGGCGGGAGGGGAATGATAGGGGAATCTTTCAATCTAGAATATAAAGCGGGCTTCCGGATACTATGATAGGGTTTTCGGGTTTGACTGTGAGTGGCCCAATTACGGACCCAATAATAAGTAAATGACAAAAGACTACGTGAAAAAACAAAGCCCAAAGAGAGGCCGAATTTCCTCCTTATTGGACACGTGTCAACCAGTGGTAGGTCAGTAATCATTTATGGTTATTTTGTTTTAGATTTTTTATTTTATTTAACTTATTTAATTTGGAGGAAGGAGAATTTGAATATCAAAGCAGTTATAAAAGATTTTAGAAGATAATTATTTTTAATAGTTAAAATAAACTAGAATGCTTAGAAAATACCAAGCTGCTTTTATTTAACAAATAACAATTATTTTGTTGTCACTTGTAGTTGAAGGAAACAAATTTCTCCTTTTTTTTTCTTTCGATATATTTGTTGCAAGAGTGCGGATGTGATAATTTGAGATAAAAAAATTTATAAATATTAAGAGACGAATTTAAATTTAATAAATATTAAATTTAAAAATAATTATTATATTAATAAAATATATTTATATTTAAAGTATTAAAATTAATTGATTAATAATTTTTCATACAATTTAAAGTGGATTTAATCCAAAAAATGATCATGTAATTGTATTGAATATAATGATTGCCTAGGTGGCAAATCTCTCTAAAATGCACCGAAAGGGTGCACTGCGCATCCCCTTCTTGAGATAACGCTGACCAGCAGCTAAGAAACGTTCCGTGAATTGGCCGTTAAGGCCCAGCCAGGTGGTTTCTATCATCTTCTCGTCAAATTAAAAATTGAAACTAAAGAATACGAGAAAGCTGGAAACAATCATAAAAGGAGAGAGAAAAAATAATTAAGAAAAACGCAGAGATCGTCGATCCATTTGATTGAGTGATTCAAAACAAGAAAAATCGAATGGAATGAATGTAGAGTGAGTGGATTTCAGCAATGAAAGGCGTCTTTTCGGCGCCCGGCGATTACACCCACTTCAAGTCCCAAGTCCCTCTTCATAAGATCCCTGTAAGCTTCTTTTTTTTTTTTTTTGGTTAGTGTCCCTCTAATTTATTGTGATTTCACTTTTCATTCTTTTTCATAGGTTTTATAAAATTTTGATCATGGGTTTTATTTTTACTATTTACCCTTATTGTGGTAGTGGATTTGTTTTTGTTTTAGCTATGGTCTATTAATGTTTGGGTTTTGATGAGCATTCTGATCACAGAATTGCAAAATTTTGCTCTGGGTGTGGCTAGAATTTTGCTTAATTCTATGCTTTACTTTTTATAGTTTACAGTTTATGCTGGGTATGAATTTTAATTCTATTCTTCACTTATTGTACTTTACAGTTTATGCTGGGTGTGAATTTGTTTCATCTGTGAATGCCCTTCTTAGTTAGTTATCCGTATGAGCTTAGGTACTCATTTGCAAAAGTTTTGAATTGGATTTCAGTTTGATATCTGAAGGATTGATTTTGGCTTATGCTGATTATTGAATTCTTATCTGGCGGGGTTTACTAGTTGACTTTGTTATGTTACTGAGGATGTCTATGTTTGAAAGGTTATTAACCATCTGATTTTCCTCAGTGCCGGAGTTTTGTTGTTATTTTAAACTTTTATGCTTATGGTTGTGAACTCCTTAGCTTCAAAATGGTCTATTGTGGAATCTGCAGTTAATTGTATTGTTATTCATGAATTTACTGTTTTTAATGAAGGCATATTCTGATTTCTGATAAGTTTTATGCCTTGTTCTTGTTTTCTATTATCACTTTTAAGTCTAGGATAGTTTACCAAACCTTGTTGGTTATTTCATTGCTTAGCATGTGTCTTGAAGGGAGACACAGAAAGGGTCTCTGCTATTACTTGTTTGTTAATTGTAATGAATCTCATTTTTGGAGTTCCTTATTTCTCTCACAGATTGGTACAAAGCAGTGGCGATATTATGATTTTGGTCCCAAAGTGGTTCCTCCGCTCATATGTCTTCCTGGAATTGCAGGGACAGCAGATGTCTACTATAAACAGATTATGTCCTTGTCCATGAAGGTTGTAAGCTATGTACTATAAGTATCTTTGACAAGTTGTGAAATTTTTTTTTTTTACTTCTGTTAGTTCTTGGAGAAAGTCCAATGGGAGTTGACATAGGCTGTTTTATCTCTACATAACTATGAGAAAAATAGAAGGAAACCTCTATAGGCTCTCAGTTCTTGTGTATGGCTAATTCTTGCCCCCTTATTGCTTGATGTAGTGGATATTTTGAAGTACTGTTTGTTGTTAGAAAGTTGTTTTCTGATAAGTTATGAATCTTATCTCTTCAATATGTAGAGTTCCTAAATTCTTTTAAGCACTGGCCGCCTGAAAGTTCATCATTTAATTTATTGGTTGTTGGAAATATTATTCTTATTCCGTGTAATGGATTTATTTAAATTATTATTTGGTTTATTATCAAATATTATTTGTACTATTGCAAATTTTTTTTACTTCTCATTAGGTCTAATAATTAAATTTCGTTCAGGGTTACAGGGTGATATCTGTTGATATTCCCCGTGCTTGGAATCATAAGGAGTGGATTCAAAGTTTTGAAAAGTTCTTGGATGCCATCGATGTTCACTATGTGAGAACCTAATATATTTGAGGCCTATCCTTCATTCCTTCCTTACTCTCTCATCTAGTTGTTCTTTTCAGTGGAGATATTATATTTATTATTCCTGTTATGTGTTTGCGAAATAAAGAATAGGCTGCCCACTTAAAAGTGAAACAACATTGCTCTATTAATTAGTAAGTACATTGCACGCTTCTGAAATGGTGAACTTATCCTAATTTGCTGGTTCTACTGTTGCAACTTTTAGTCAAGTTTAAAGGAGGGGAAGTTTATGTTGAAATTTCCAGTTGCTTAGTAGACCGAATAACATGTCTTTGACAGATACATTTATATGGTACATCCCTTGGAGGCTTCCTGGCTCAACTTTTTGCTCAACATCGTCCCAGACGGGTTAAGTCCTTAATTCTATCAAATACATTTTTGGAGACATGCAGTTTTGCAGCGGCAATGCCTTGGGCGCCTATGTACGTCTTTACATTTCTAGTAATCTACTCTAGGCTGGATATACTCTTTGTTTCATTTGTAGCAGTAATTCGTTTGCTTAAGATTTGCCTCTTAATGGGCTGTAAATTCATTGGGATTTTGAATTCAAAGAACTGCATGTATGCAGTTTAGTGTGGCAGCGAGCTAGAAGAAAATTTCCTTGCAATGAGTCAACTCCCTGTAAATTAACCAAATGCTTGTATGCTTGTATTTCTTGGGTGAAAGGAAATGTATGTTCATTCTGCTTTCACGCATTTTTTTTTTCTATTTAAGTTAGTCTTTCCCATGGTATAAATTACTTATTGATGTACATAGTTTCTTGGATATCAAGTTTAATCAATATCCTTATATCATTAATTTTTTTAATATACTTCTTGCCATTATTTCTAAATTTTTCTCCTTACATGATCTTTATTACTTATTGCATGTAAATATGAAAGTGTTCTTGGGATATTAACTTGCTTCATGCAGTGTTGGTTGGACTCCATCTTTTTTGTTGAAACGATACGTGTTAACGGGAATTCGTGATGGCCCTCATGAACCTTTTGTTGCTGATTCTGTGGACTTTGTTGTTTCACAGGTATTTTTCAGAGAACAACTGGACCATTTCTCTTTATTGGATTTTTTTTGTTATCATTTTGCACTTGCTTGTTGTGGCTTCATATGATATCCTGAAGTAATCTTGCTTCACAGACTGCATTATAACAGTTCCAAAAGTGCATTTTGTCATCTTTTCAGCAGTTGCATTATCATATCTAGTCAACTTGTCCTAATTCCAGCCTCTTTTTTTCCCTTCAACCATTTAGTTAATAAATTTGAATCCTCTTCCTCTGTTAGAATTGGTCATCCTGGCAAGAGAATGTTCATATTCCTGTAGGTCAAATATAGTACAAGTATACTTTTGCTACGCTTTTAGCTTGGTTCTATCGATTTAGAAATGTAATCAGTTAAGGTCAATCTGCAGTCATCTTGATTTTTGGTGAGATTCTAAACAGTTTGTTTTTTCGAGAATTGTTCTTTGTCTCTCTATCTCGCTCTCTCACCTTTTTCTCCAGCTTTTTGTTTTTTCTTTAACGGGTAAGGGGCATAAGACTCTTTTATTTTCTATGTTGGTTTTTCAGTCTGTATCTTGCTCTTTTAAATGCAAAACAATCTGCTGTAAGAAAGATATTGCTTTCTTTACCTGAGGCAATATGTGACAATGATTTCAGGTTGAAACACTATCAAGAGATGATTTAGCATCCAGGTTGACTTTAACAGTTGATACTTTTTCAGTTGAACCTCTCCTACTTTCAGATTCATTTATTACCATAATGGATGTAAGTTGTCTGAATCTTGCTTTTCATGCGATGTGTGCACAAACATATTTCAAGTATTTTTACTTATTTATAAACAACATTTCTTTGCTAAGCTGGACATGTTAGAAATACAAAAGATGGTTTCTCAATCTTCATATGCTGTTGACCTTTTCCTTTAAAAGTAAATTAAATTTATCTTGTAATTTTATTAAATATGATTTTTTTTTAAAAAATTTTTTTTTCATTTCTCCATTGTTTATATTTTTTTAGTTAATTTTTAGGTTAACGTTCCCAAATTTCCTAGCTGCATGGCTGTAGAATTGTCTTCATGTTGAGTTTCTACATTTAGTTTTATACGAAGGGGAAGAAAAGCTTTAGCTGATAGCTCTATAATTGACATGATTTCCGACACCGGCCTTGAAGACAAATGACTACTCTGCAATTCCTCAACAACTTAAAGATCAGGTGGGTGAGAGGTATCCAGGTGCAAGGCGAGCTTATCTGAAAACAGGAGGTGATTTCCCTTTTCTTTCCCGTCCAGATGAAGTTAATCTGCATCTTCAGGTATATGACGTTTGTATATCAACACAAGACTCATCCGATAAAGTTACTACTGTCAATATATCGAGAGACTGTTGTTTCAACTAGTGTCTAAAACATTGCAGCTGCACCTGAGACGAGTTGGAGTAGAAGCTCAGCCAACATTGGTTCAGAGCATACCAAAAGATGGCACTGGCGGGAGCCATAGCAAAGAAAACAATGAAAAGAAGGATCAGGATGACGAACCAAAAGATAATGGGGGCAATCCTGAAAGTACTTCTGAAGAAAGCCCGTCACCTCCAGCTCCGGAAAGTTCAGAATCTCATGGCCTAGAGGAGCGTCAGGTACTCAGCAATTCCGAAATTTGTCCCATCGATCACAAAAATCCAATCGTTTTGGCGCAGTCTGCATTGTTGAAGAATCAACACGCAGTAGCCAGTAGAATCCTTCTTCAGTCGACTAGGGAGTTCTTTATTTTCTCTTTGCTTCTCTTTTACGTGCAGTCATTGTACATTACTTCTAATAATGTTTGGAAATTCAGACAACTGGTGTAAAATAGAACATAAATGAGCAGTTTTTTTTTTTTTCTTATTATCGTTGTTCATGGAAGCAATTGTTTTCAGAACAACTCTCGTTTTCCATTGACAATGTTGTACCTGTTCCATTATTTCGAAGTTCGTGTTATTATTGAATTCAAATAAAATCTTTTTTACCTGGGACTTCGTAAATGCTGCAGTATCTGAGAAGAACATGATGCTTTGAATTGGATAAGATCCTATGTTCCAGTAGATTGTTAAGAAATTTCATCGTATGTCTCAAATTAATAAACAAATAAACGTTTCTGGCTGCTATATCCTTGAAATTTGGAAGTGAAAACCCTTCCTCGTATATGAACCCCAAAAGGTGAGATAGGGTTCCTTTCTGCTTCAGGACTGCCAGCCACCGCAACGCAACCCAGTCTCTGCACCCTCCATAACTGGTCACCATGGATGGCATTCACAGTCGGGGATCAGCCCCGCTTTCCCTTTGCCTCTCTTCCATAAATCTCTGACTTAAAACTAATTAGTTAACTCTAAATTTCATCCTTGTTGTAATAGGAAGGGTTTTTCAGCTTCTGCATTACCTACAGAAGCGCCCATCCCACCCGACTCAGAATCTTTGCTTTTGTCCTGAGGATATCGGGATAATCTCTCAAATTTCAAAGGTGTGTCAATCTTTCCAGTTCTTTTTCATTCGTCTTTTTTCACCCATTTCTCCATTTTCAGTCTTCCTTTTACAATCTATCGAGTCAAATAATCACCTATGATTATTAACTCGATACAATCTACAAGAATTAAAACCCTAAATCCATACATCTCTGTCTAGATGTTCCCATTTTAAGGCAAAAATGGGTTTTAATTCTTTTAACCAGCCATCAACTTTGGCATCAAAAAGTGCCCAAAAAATTCTCGCTCTAGTCTGGGATTTGGATAACAAGCACCCAATTCATTCCCTCCATTTGAAGGTGCTGTTAAGTTGAAAACTGCAGCTTCTTCATTTGGGGTTGCTAGGTCCATACTAGCCTAATCAGTTAGAAAATAAAGATGTGATTACGTCAGTTGAAGATGAGCTATATTTTTGCAAAGTTTGTGCGAGAAGATTTTACACCAATGAGAAATTAGTTAATCATTTTAAGCAAATTCATGAGTGTGAACATCAGAAGAGATTGAATCAAATAGAATATGCTAGAGTGAGTAGAAGGATGAAATTAGTTGCTAAGTATTAAATGAAAATGGAGAAGTATAAAAATGCGGTTAGGGATCTTTTGACTCTGAAAGTTGGGTATGGTTTAGCTGATGAGTTGAAAAAGGGCAGGGTTTTGAGTAGGAAACAGGCTACAAGTAGCAGATGTTGCATTGAGGGATCAGATGGTGGATGTTATGCACAAGAGGAAAGGTGAGTTTTTGGTGTTTATGTCCAATGATTCAGATTTTGTGGATGTTTTGAAGGAGGCGAAACCAACGTGGTTGAAGACAGTTGTTATGGCCTGTGGGGGATTATCAACGATGGCGCATTGAAAAGAGTCGCAAATGCTGGGTTTTCTCCGACGGACATATTGATGGGAAAGGCTAAGGAGGAGGTGTTATCCGTCGGTAGGGAAGCGGAAGGACCGTCATATCCTGAAGAGACTGGAGCGGACTTATAATCCGGAGGTGGAAAGAAAGTTATATGGTCGCCAATATCAGTTTGATGATGAAAGTGAGGATCAAGAATACGAGGATTGTTGATTGCGGCACCAACGAGGGCCGCGGAGATTCCAGAAGATCTTCACCATTCATAAAGAAGGCGCTGGCAATTGGAAAGCATTTGCGGAGGAATAGGAGGGATAAGGATTCCAAATTCAGGTTGATCCTTGTGGAAAGCAGGATTCAGTGCCTCGCTCATTATTACAAGACTAGAAGCTCCCTACTGTTTGAAAGTCGTTGGTTTTTTTCTCATTTGCTTTATGTAGCTATGTAGCTCTCCTGTGCTTCGCTTTGTTATTTTGCCCGAATCGTGTGCTTGATTTATTTGCCAGCAGCAATAACCATATAACCAAGTTTTGTTTCAGTAATAGGCCAATTGAATTTTAAGCCCATAGATGATCATACAAAATCATAAGCTGATTTAATTCCAAGATGTTAACAAGATCAATGCAGGCCCCTCTCTGAATCCTGAGTTCTTGACACAAATTTCTTGAAATCTCACCAAAAAGAGAAATATTAATATAAAATTACATTAGCTACACGCGAAGAGTTAGCATTACTTCCAACGATTTTCCATAGAAACAAACAAAAACAAAAATTAAACAGCAAATTATCATCGACCACATCCAATCCAAAGAAACCCTAACTCCCCTTGAGAAAAAGAAAAATCATTTCTTGAAAAACAAAGAA
>JBBYHO010000020.1:13280018-13292521 GCA_038382025.1 Adansonia gregorii
ATATCTTGTTGTGTTCACTATATTATTTTAGGATCTATTAACTCTATTTATGTTTTATTTTTGTATTATCAAATCTATAGATCTAATATATAATACATTGGTTAAGAAAAAAAAAGAAAAGTTAATAATTTATAAATAACATATACCATATAGTATATATAGTTTAATTCATGAAGGTTGTATAAAAGGGCGACTTACGCAAAGCTAAAGTTAGAGGTGTGAAATCTGGATGGAAAAACAAGGTTAATACATATATATATAAACTTTTTTTTGTATATATACACACACACAAACAACGCATCTTTTCCAACCAGAGAATATCGTTAGACCTAAGTAATTTCCGGAAAAACAAGGTTAATACATATATATATATAAACTTTTTTTTTGTTGATATAAATTCAAAATATATATAAATGAATTTATATTATATATATAGATATATACACACACACAAACAACGAATCTTTTCCAACCACAGAATATCGTTAGACCTAAGTAATTTCCGGAAACAGATCGTCATTTCGTCAATGAATGCAAGGGAGTAAGGTCATAAAAGTAATTTCGTTCGCGTCGCCAACGGTCCACTCCGCTCTCTTTCCCAAGTCCTAGACGGAAACGTGAAATCTCTCTACATATATTTGGCCGTTTCAACATTTGTTTGCTGTCAACACGTCATCTAAAATTGAAAAAAAAAAAAAAAAAGTAAAAAACGGAAACTGCACGATGAATTCTCTTTCACCTTTTTAATTTTTCTTTTTTATTCTCGTAATTGTAATAATAATTAACTTCTAATTGAAGGACCAAAAAAAAAAAAAAGAAAGGAAAATTGCAATCTTCGTCCCGTCCCTCCTCTGTGTTTGCTCTCTACATTTCTGCTTTGATTATTCCACGATCTCAATCTCTTCTGTCCTCCTTTTTACTGGATCGGCTAATCGGAGGGTTTTTCTAAAAGATGTCGTATTCGGATTCCGACTCTTCCTCCGGCGCCAGTGACTACAAGAATTTCAGGCAAATCAGCCGTGAAAGTAAAGTCTCTTATTCTCTTTTTTTTTTGTTTTTAAATTTCTTGTTCAATCCAGATTAAACTTAATATTAATATTCTCTGATCATTTTGCTAATGATCTATCTCGTTTGACAATCGTTAATAATATTTTGAACTTGATTAATGAAATTTCAACTGTATATTTTCGTAATTAATTTGTCAGTTAAGTTGATAATATTCTCAATGATAAATTCAGCAACTAACATTTTCATGCCTGACTACAATTTGTGCTTTTAGGAAGTCTCTTATTTTGATAAGAAGTTTACTGTAAAGATAGAAAGGGGAAGAAAAAACCATATTGTGATATTTTCATAACTAATTTGCGTAACTGTATTTTTAAAATTTCTTGATTTTGATATATAAAACATTAATATTAATGTCAAATATAATCTCTTCTTCTTTTTTTTTTTTTTTAACGATTCTATCTGGAAAATATAAAATTATTATTATGACTGTGCTATATTCTGCATTATTTGCAGGAGATGCATCTTGCTTTTTGTTGCTGAGAACTATATTATGAGAATGATATTTCTGAGTACACGATGCGAGACTTTTTGCTGAGCTATAGTTGATTTTAATCTATAAGAGTTTCTTGTTAACTTTCGGCTATGAACTTACACTTAATAGGAATGAAAAATATGAAGAAGAGGAGTTAAAAACTATTGCAAGTTGTGCGCTTTATAGAAGTGTAGGGATGTTTCGACAAGTACAATGATGGTTGCACATGCATATTAAAACATGGTGCTGGACTTTTAAGAGCCCGTCACTGGCCCTAGGCAAGGTGCTTTTAATGAGGAACACAAGTTTTCTGCCTAGGCTTCATCTAGTTTTGCTGTTCCTCTCTTTTCTGTTTTTTGTTTAAAAACTCAAGGTTATACTATTATTTGGATTGTGTTTTATTTTTTATTACTATATTCATGAATTCTTTAGGCATGATCTTGTTGCTGAAAAATTTTGGGTGGCTGAACTGATTTAATTTTTTATATATACTTGATGTATGTAAAGGGTTATTATACGAAATGCTTCGTTCTGCAAAAATGAAGGACTCAAAATCTACTTGGAAGGTATGCTGATCTTTTTGTGATTTTTTTTTTCTCTTTCATTGCCTGGCTCTGTTTTGTTGGTATTGTTACTGGTTACTGGGAAGCCACTCTTTTTCTCCCGTTTCTCAATCCATTCTGTGTAGGTGCTAATCATGGACAAAGTTACGGTTAAGATAATGTCTTACTCTTGCAAGATGGGTGACATCACAGCCGAAGGAGTTTCATGTAAGCCAAGCTTTTTTTTTTTTTTAATCTTTTCATTAAACTGTTCATAACAATTGCTCTAACAGGGTGGACAATGAAATCATAATATGCTACATAAGATATGTCATCATCATAAATTTTGATGGACCATTTTTTTCCAGTAAGTTTAATGATTCTAGTTTTGTTATACAGTGGTAGAAGACATATACAGACGCAGGCAGCCATTGCCGTCGATGGATGCTATATACTTCATTCAACCAACCAAAGAGAAGTAATGCATCTTCCTTTTCTGTCTTTCAATTATTAAGTCTTTAGCTGGGGTCGGTATTTCCCTTTTGGGCTGGGGTTTTATGTGTGGATCACATTTTATTCCATTTCCCCTGTTTTTACACATTTAATTTTACGTTTACAGGATAATAGAAAATAGTCCATTCTACAACAGTTGCAGACTTCGTACTTAGCATTTTCCCATGTTATGTCCTCATTCATAATTTAACTACCTATATCTTAGATGACCTTATATCATACTTCCAATATCAGAATTTAACCTTACTGAAGCCTTATATCTTATATTATTCTATTTTCTAATTTAATTTTCCCATCTAGTAAAGATGCTTGCATGGATATATGCCTTTTGCACAAGATTTACTTCTGTTTATCAGTCAAAAGAAGTGTTTATGTGAGACTTATATGCCATGGTGCAACATAATCCTATTTCTCTTGTGGTATTTTTCCCCTTACACTTTATTGCTTCACTTATTTACTTTTGCAGTGTTATTATGTTCTTGTCAGACATGGCTGGAAGGACTCCCTTATACAAGAAGTATGTGAAAGATTTTTACTTGGTATATTATGTTGGTTAAATCTTCTGAATTCTAAGTATATTGCAGCTTCTGATATATATATATATTCCTTTTGTTTGGTATGTGGAAAAGGGCATTTGTTTACTTCAGTTCACCTATTTCAAGAGAACTGGTTGCTCACATCAAGAAGGATTCAACCGTCTTGCCTCGCATAGGTGCACTAAGTGAGGTTAGTTTTTTTTTTTTTTTAGATTGCCAGTTCGCTTGGAGCAATCTGCTTTGTGCAATCTAGTAACATTTTTTTTTTTTTGCTTTTGTTTTTGTTGTCGTTTAGTGCTGATTGTTTTTTGGCTGGCATATGCAGATGAACTTGGAGTACTTTGCAATAGACAGCCAGGTAATTGGTCACTTTGTTGAATACCATACAGATGACAGAGATTGCCGGAATTAAAATTGCACAAAGTCAATTAAAATAGTAATCATCATCGATTTCTTTCTCTAAAAAAGAACATATATAGTGGCCAATGTGGCATTTTCATATTCTTGTGAGGACCAGTTCATTTAGATTTGCTTGGAAATTGCATCCAAAACCATCAAGGATAAAATTTGAGATGCAAATTTTGCAAAAATGAGTCAAAGCCTTGGTAGTTGAAGCTTGAAAAATTTTTGGTGAAGAATAAGTATATGTATATATTTTTTATATAATCATTGACTTGTCCTATGTTGGGAAGAGAATTGTTTTGAAAGACCTTCACCTTGAGTTTTAAGCTACGTTTTCATGATATACGATGAAGCTTGTGTATCTTTATCTTTGTCTAGTTTGAGCTTATGTGAAAAAATGAACCTTGTGTATCTTTATCCCCGTCTAGTTTGAACTTATATGAAAAACTCTTATCTTATAAGCTGTTTTTCCCCCTTAATTGATGGTGATGGCTTATTAGAATTGTTGTCTTGTGAACTGTGATTTTCTTCAACGCAGGGTTTCATCACTGATAATGGGAAGGCTCTGGAGGACCTTTTTGGTGATGAGGAAAATACTCGTAAAGGTGATGCGTGTTTGAATGTGATGGCTACCCGCGTTGCTACTGTTTTTGCTTCATTAAGGGTATATGCACCGGTTTTTGAAACTTGATTCTCAAATGTAGTGAAAATTTTCTGAGATGTGTTAATATTCTAGGAGTTTCCTTCTGTGCGCTACCGAGCTGCCAAGTCTCTTGATCCAATGACCATGACTACTTTCCGTGATCTAATTCCCACCAAGCTTGCAGCTGGAATCTGGAATTGTATTATGAAATATAAATCAATCCCTAATTTCCCTCAGAAGGAAACATGCGAGTTGCTCATCCTTGATCGATCTATAGATCAGGTTTGCATATTAATATTGGTTGCAAGCTAATAACATCTGCATTTCATGCTTTTCCTATTTGATTATGATAAATGGTTAATTTCCTTATCTAGATTGCTCCGGTCATACATGAGTGGACTTATGATGCCATGTGCCATGATCTGCTGAATATGGAGGGGAATAAATATGTGCATGAGGTATGTTCTTGATCAGATTCAGTTCTTGAATTCACTAGTAATTTTCTTTTGGTTTATGCATATCAAGCAAGTTTACTCTTTAGGTTCCAAGCAAAACAGGAGGTCCTCCTGAGAAAAAGGAGGTTCTTTTGGAGGAGCACGATCCAATATGGCTTGAGCTTCGACATGCACATATAGCAGATGTACGTATGGTGCTTTTATTCCTTCTATACACAACCTATATTGCTCTGATTTTTCATTTCCATCAAGTGCAAATATCGAATACTTGTCAGACAGGTCAAATTGGACATGGATATGGGGACTTGACTGCCATGTAGAAGGAAAAAAAATTGAACATATCCATGTATGACCCATACCATGTCCAATACTCCTGACTCCTGAGTCTGCCCAAAGTAGCACTCCATGTTGAATCCTATTGACCCTTGGGTGCATTCTTAGGCTAGTGAAAAGTTGCATGAGAAGATGACCAATTTTGTATCAAAGAATAAAGCTGCACAACTTCAACATGGTTCAAGGTTTGTGTAAACGTTGCTTTTACTTTACTTTATTTATGATATGCATGAAAGTTTTATGGAATATTCTCCCTTGTCACCCGGCACCTTCTAATTGTTTCCTTAATATTGTAAAATTAAGTAGTTATTCATCGTTTGATCCATTTTATAGAAAATTGATTCAACTGACTTTGAATCTTTATTATATGGTTCTAAGATTCATTATTTAATCATGGAAGTTGATATTATCAGCTCTGTGATTTATCTATATGGTATGGTCATATGCCAAGCAACTGCTTAAAGATTGAGTCAAATATTTTAAATATGATGAAGTTGTAACATTTTGTACTTGGTGAATTTATTTGGAACTTTTAGCTAGATTATGAATCTTCTTTCACCTCAAACTTCAACAATTTTTATAGAGATAGCGGTGAACTTTCTACAAGGGAATTACAAAAAATGGTTCAAGCATTGCCACAATACAGTGAACAGATTGACAAGCTCTCCCTTCATGTTGAGGTTAGTTTCTTGTTTGCATGAAAGCATGGAATTATTTGCCCCAGATGTCTGTCCTTGACCCCCTGTTTGCTAAGAAAAAAGCTATCTATTTTTGTTTTCAGCCTTCTGTGTGGTACCTGCAGTCTATTCATTTGAATGATTGGGTTCTTTATATACTTGCGCTGAATCTAGATGACTACTTTTGATACTTATGTTTAGCTTTGTAGCATTAGTAGTGCTATTAATCTATTATCCTATATTTCCTCCATCTGATAGTCCAATTCTCGTTGAAATTTTGGTGAAACAAATATTTTAAATATTTGGATGATTCGTGGGAATCTTCATTTTTTTTTTTTCTGTTCAAGCTCTGCATCTGTTACCTGGCTGATGCTATCTTTTTTTTGTGACACGATTTTATTAATGTGTAAGAGAAGCCAATGTTTGCCTAAAGCAGATGGATGTTAATGGTTCAAGCCTCATGTCTCCTAACCAATTTCGCATGTATGAATCATGATATTTTATAACTGAAAGAAAATGCAGCTGATTATCAAAGATATATTGTAAGACCCGTGACTTCATGAATACTTGCAGATTGCTGGAAAAATCAACCGAATCATCAGAGATCAAGGGCTTCGAGAACTTGGGCAACTGGAGCAAGACCTTGTTTTTGGTGATGCAGGAATGAAAGATGTAATTAAATTTTTGACTACCAATGAGGTAAGAACTTGTACTAGTATAAATGGACGTATTCTAGTTTCTCAGATCTCTAAAAACTAGAAATACCCTTTTTTGCAGGATGTATCACGTGAAAATAAGTTGCGATTATTGATGATTCTTGCAGCCATTTACCCTGAGAAGTTTGAGAGTGAAAAGGGTCTTAATTTGATGAAGGTTGCGATATTTCTCTATTTCCATTCTTTCTGTTTCATCCCACTCTACCCTCCCCTTCCTTCTTCTACAGGCTTTGCAACAGTGTCCTTTTCATTTAGGGATTTGAGTTCAAGCAGTTTTCAAATTGCTAATTATGTTTCTCCAATCTGATGATTGTTTCAGTTAGCAAAATTACCACCCGATGATATGAATGCTGTAAATAATATGAGATTGCTTGCGCCAATATCACATGCCAAAAAAAGTTCAGCAGGTGCTTTTTCTTTGAAGTTTGATATTCATAAGGTAAATGTTTTGTTAGTTGAAACTCTGCTTATGGTAGTTGATCTGGTGTTGCTGTTTGCTTATTAATATTTGTTCTTTTCCTTCTTTCTCTGTTTCTTTGCTCATGAATTGCCAGAAGAAACGTGCAGCTAGGAAAGACCGTAGTGGCGAGCAAGAAACATGGCAATTATCACGCTTTTACCCTATAATAGAGGTATGTTATAGACTTAGGTTCTTTCTTCATGAACCATTTTATATTACATTTTTTATCAGCGGCATAATCTCTGTGCTTTAGAATAACTTCTATTTTTTGACTTGCTCTTCAGAATAGCTTGTTTTGATCATATGATGAAATGATGTATTATTTATTGCTGGGGAAGTTCATGTTTTGGAGGCATTGGCGAGAAAACTATCATTTTCAATGTATATTTTTGTTTGTGAGAAAGATCTAAACTTCTTTCTGCAGTGTGCATTTCTAACGTATTTAGTTATACCATGCCCAAACCTCCTAAATATTATATAATCACTAATACTTACCATCTCAACTCAATTAAATTCTAATTCCTAGAGTTTTTTTTTAATCTAAACAAGTTTATTATGTTTCATTGGTAATAAGCTTTGATTTAATGAGAGATTATTATTGCAATTGTCTTGTTATATAATTGACTCCTACATCCTTCAAAAACTTTATCCAAAAGAGTACCTCACTTTCCCCCACTTCTTCCGTTTCTGACATTGAAATTCCAATAGAGTGTTGGAACTTTGCATCTGACATTTTAGGAGGTCATGGCAGAATGAATTACTTGTGCATGTGAATGCTTTTCCCTTTTCAGGAGCTTGTTGAAAAACTCAGCAAAGGAGAACTATCAAAGGATGATTATCCTTGCATGAATGATCCTAGTCCAACTTTCCATGGCACATCTCATGCTGCATCTATACATGAAGCTCCAATTGCTCATTCCATGAGATCAAGGAGGACACCAACGTGGGCTCGACCTCGGGGTTCTGATGATGGGTACTCAAGGTCCGGACAATGCATACCTAGCAATTACCTTTGTAGTCATCTCCATGATATTTTTTTTTAACTGCTGTATCAATCAACTGAGATGTATGACTGTTTTAATCCGCCAATGCCACTGTCAGGGTTGGCACAGGCATTATCCTTGTGCTTTCTTATCCTCGTATTTCTCTGTGAATTTCATTTTAATGTTTGTTTTCCTACCTCATCTCAGTGATTCGGTACTAAGACATGCATCAAGTGATTTCAAGATGGGCAAACGCATTTTTGTGTTTATAGTTGGTGGAGCTACCAGATCAGAGGTATGAAAAATTATGGTGTCCCTCTCCAGGACCATGAGGTTATGACGATAGACATTCTGATACTGTCTCCTAAAATGTTCTTTCATGAACAGCTAAGAGTTTGTCACAAGCTTACCAGAAAGTTGAACAGGGAAGTTGTTTTAGGGTCAACAAGTCTCGATGATCCGCCACAGTTTATCACGGTATTGAATTTCCAATACCCATAATTTTCTCGTTCTACTTAACTGAATTCTTCGACAACTAGCCTAACTTTGTATTGCCCATGATCTGCAGAAACTGAAGCTGCTGACTGCAAATGAACTCTCTTTGGATGATCTGCAGATATAAACCTGGGGGAGTGTAGGAAGCTAGGAATTGCTAATCATTGATGTGTCATTTCATTATTACCCATTTTTTAATATTCAATGAAAAATGCCTGCCTCTTGAGTAGTGTCACATTTTTACCTGCCTCTTCTTTTTGATTGTGTATTGTAATTAATGTGCTGAAAGCCACCGAGAAATCTTCATGTATAATATTATTGTTACTGATAGGAAATAACTTGCGGGATTTTGAAATTAAAACTTAATGAAGCCTAACACCATTCTTGTGACACTTTTTTTTTCCTCACTTGCGCAAATCTTTGGGACAACCATTGATATGTAGAGATTGATGATTTGTTACAAGGGTAGGGAACTTGGTTCCCCAGGAGACAGCAATGCCTCTCAAACCTATGTGAGCGTGGAAATTATCGGACTATGTTCCGAGTTGAAAAGTTTTAAGTTGTTGATCGAATTAAGTACTGCAAGATTGCATAAAACTAGTTTCTTTTTAATCACCATCCTGAAAGCTCAGAAAGAGATTAGTTGTTCCATTTTCAAACGCCCATGATGTTTATATCTTAAAGTAAATTCCAACCAGAAAAAAACTTGTTCACCTTTGCATCTTAAGTTTAATTTTATAGTATTATAATATATACTTCCGAAGGCGTTGGCATGTCTGCAGTGAAGGGACTAGTCTAAGTAGTAGCTGAAATTTTAACAAATTTCTGCAGCGAAAAGAGTGGAGATTGTCTCCTTCCAGAGCTCATAGCTTCTGATCTTCAGCTATTTCCAATAAAACTAACTTTTTGGTTGGTACACAAATAAGACATGTTTGGCTGGTTGTTCTGATAGACAAAGGATACTAATGTCTTTACACTTTTTCGCAGGAAATGACTGATTTCTTAGCTGGAAAGATGCCCTAGTCAATGAATAGAGATGTCAAGCCTTGTGATGTGAGAGGAAAAAAAACAGCAAATAATTTATGACACGAGAATTCACATGATTTGATCAACTATGTTTAAAATTTCGTCAAGGGAGAATCGTAAATCAAAAGAATTAAAAAAAATACTCAGAAATTTATTTCAAAATCGTAATAATACTGGAATCATCAGTTCGGATTGTCTCAAATAAATAAATAAAGCAGGCTCCTCCCAAGTTGCTCAACAATGTTGTGACCCAATCCGAACGACGTAAACTTAATTAGTTACTGTATTCAAATGTAGAGGCAATGGTCGGCGGTATTTTAGGGTAATCTTCAAAGCTTGTTATTGTTCATACGTCTACTGGTTGCTTCTGCCCCATGTAAAGAACGTTGGTTTTTTTTTTTTTTCTAATTTTATTTTTAACCTTCAAAAGTGAGCTGATGTCATGCTTAAAGAAATTTAACCCTCCTGAATAAACATTTGTCCTTTAATTCCAAGTCAAGAAACTTTATTCCAATTAAAAAAAAAAGTTACTACATTTAATTTGTATAATATTCCATCCCTTTCAATCTCTTGTAATTGCTTAATTTAACATTTTATTTGGCCCTTGCATATAATCATTTTTAAATCATTCTTCTAAATATTCATAAAAAAAAAAAGGGAAAGAAAGAAAGAACTCATGAAATCATCAAACCCAATTTCATTGCCCCAATTAACGCATACATTTAACCCTTAATAATTAATTAAAAAAAACAGGTCTTCTTAATCATTGGAAAGGTTGGCATATGATTTTAAAATGTTCAGTGTTTGGCCAAAACATGAGGAATTGCGTAATGTCTACATGTTATTAAGACAGGAAAGACAATCAATTTGAAATGAATTGCCTTTAACTAATTTTCATTAAATGATAATTATTTTTCTATATTTAAGCCCAAAAAATTTTAACAAATGTTAGGAATCGAATCTGAATCTTTTACGAATCCATTTTTTTAATGAATCTGAGTAAATTATTTGGATTAAACCCAAATTTTAATTAGTACTTATTACTCAACTAAATTTTAAGTAAAAGCATATCGTTGCTCAATTAATTGATAGCTGTCATTGTACTTATTTAAATGTGTTTAATGGCAGTGGCATATACATACATATATATATTATTGTCTTTGTTTTGCTTGTATGCTAATCTTCTTTTATTTTATTGTATTACAGTTGTTAATTGTTGCAACTTTCCAATGTAATATATATATATATATATGTATATTAAAATAAATTAATCGATTCCCATAGGCCATAGACTAGAATAATTCTTAAAAATCTCCCCTTTTTGCTTAACTAAATGCATCACTTTCAGTCTTTCGCCAAATAAATTATAGGGTTTCTCTTCCTTTAAGGGAAAAAAAATCTTGCAAACTCTAATCACGTGTAACACTCTAATATATTTATTAATTTACACCAATTGGACTCATGTGAAAAAATAAAAAAGAAATGAAATGACTTAAAAGATAAATTAAGCCAAATCTAATCAAATATCTTTTGATGTAAGCAAAACCAAAGAGCTGGGAATATACATGTCCACCAAATCTTACTTTTGAGATTTTATACAGAACGTCTAAGTTACCAATCATCAATTCTTTTAACTTTTATTATAAATTTGTATCTTTTTTAATGACAAAACTATTTCTTATAAATTAAATTTTAGCATAAGAAATAAAGGGTTGTAGTGAAATTTTGGGTATTTTAATATACAAATATCTAAGTTAGTGAAAATCTTGGGCGCCCAAATCCTAGCCTTGATGTTAACATATTAGGCACCCATACAATTAATTACACTCATAAAGAAGGAATAATCAAATCAAAGAAAGATTGACCACTTGAAAAAAAGTAGGGGAGAAAAAAAAAAGTTGAATAGGGGGTTCCCTCAATCAAATTATGTTTTATTGGAGATTTGCCCCACCAGACTAACAAAAGCAAAACCAAGCACTTTTCAACCAACCCAATTGACCAATTGAGCAAGTGGCTGTCGGAACCCCATTTTTTTTCTCTCATTTTTCTACTGTGATATTTGAATTTTTATCAATAGTTTCACGAACCAACAATTAGTAGTGAAATAAAACTAATAAAATAAATTGAAACAAGATGCCATCGTTTATTGGTTTAATTTAATCCATGTTGCATTAAACTAGCAAGTAGTTATGGGCCATAACAAGACAATTAAGAAAGTTAATTACAATAATAATGGTTACTTAGATGAAATAAGTGGAAAAAACGAAGATTGGTTACAACTTGCAATGATTCCGATCGTTGTTATTTGATAGCTAAGTTTTAACCGAAAACTTTTATTCAAGTAAAAACGACAAAACCTCCAATACATCATGTTGACATATAATGAGTATTTATACACGTGAGAAACATCATTATGTGCCAAAATTAAAATGAAAAAATTGTTCCATGCCTTTAAATTATTTTATAAAGTTATATTGTTTAGTGCAATGGGAATTAACATATTAATTATCAATATCAAATTTAATAAAAGAATATTATCACAAAAAGGAAGAAAAAAAAAGATTTTACTTACGAAAGCTCTCATATAAAGTAAGTTGTAAAAACTTAATATCTTAAAATCAAATTTTAACGATTAAATCGATTTAAACTGATTGTCGCATGAAATTATTCAATAAATTCTTATGTTAGTAGATATAGAATGACAAGTCTCTTTATTCTTTGCACGTTCTAGATAATATATATATATATATATATATCAATGAAATCATTCTTGTTTTTCTTTTTACCTAATTTAAAAGTCATTGAAGTTAAAAAAAAGGTTTTATTAATCAACTTGGAAGTTGTACCATTTACACTAAATCAACGGCATTGAATTGTGTATGCGAGAAAACATTATCAAAATAGTTACCTTATGAGAAAGATTATATACCATAATAATTATATAAATTTCATATACATATAATAATATAAAGATTAAATTAAAAAAATTTTAAAAATTATATTATATTATATAATTTATGTGTAGGAAATATTTGCATGCGTAAAATTCTCTTTATTTAATTTACGTCACAGCTATTGAAATCATAAAAATGATCAAGTCTATCATAACAATTTAAAGTCATATAGTTGTAGATGATAAATATTAATTATTGTCAAAATTTTAAAATAAATGATAAAGCGTT
>JBBYHO010000020.1:13310658-13333888 GCA_038382025.1 Adansonia gregorii
CCACCTCACAGGAGAATGGCTAATGGTGAAGCTTTGTAACGTTTAAACTTCAGTTAATTGGAAAGTACTTGAAAACCAAAAAATGTACTGAATGAAAAAATGTAAAAAATTTATAAATAAAATTAATGAAATGATATATGTTTAATTTATTTTTTAATTTTTTAAATATATTTTAAAACATATTTGTCATTTTTCATTTTATTTGTGAATTTTTTTATTTTTTATTGTTAGGATATAAGACAATTACCCAAAGAAAAAAACATCAAAAGCCAACAGCAACTTAGTACATTGTTGAAATAGTGAATTCAAAGATAAAATCCCTACCACCGTTTAAAAAAAAAAAACGTTAAACAACTTGATCCCCTACTCTAACGCAAGCCCCCAACTGCCTCTGCTAAGTTCCAACTGCCATTCCCTCTTTTCATTCTCAAAAAGATTTTACTAATAACAATAAAAACCAAAGACAATGTCTTAAAAAACAAGAAGACCTAAACATAAAGCAGCTGTAACTATTGTCCTTTTCGTTTTTGTCTTTTATGGCCGAAAAGAATCTTCGACGAAGGTTTCCAAGATGCCGGCGACCAAGGCTGTCGTACCCATCATCGACCCCAACGCTAACGAGGCCTCCTCCACATCGGCGATCGGTGAAAAAGTCGTCGAAGCATGGTAGGATTCTGAAGCGATGTGCTTCAGAGCCATGTCTTTGGAGCAGTGTTGGTGAAGATCAACAAACTAGGAGTAGTTTCTTGGGGTCTGAAAGGGAAGGGCCGTCTTTGTTTAGGCCTCAAACTGGTTTAGACGTCTTTGCTTCTTCTCCATCTTTGTTGGGTTTTCTTTCTCCTTCTTCTTCTTCTCCAAAGCAGGCTTTTGAGGTAGTTTTACAGTACTTTCTTTCAATGGATTAAATTCTGCAATATATCGATATATTATTATTTAAGGTTTTGGCATAAATAAAGTGGAGAATTTCATGTTTTTCCCTCTCCTGATTGTTAGATTCAAATGTTATTGAATAATTTAGATATTATAGCTTGTGATTGCTTGCTTGATAAGCAGCAATTGTCTAGAAACTGAATTCAAATGTTCATGAAGTTTGGGGCGCAGGGTTGCAATAAAGATGCTAAGGTTGTGATCAATGTATCAATTGAAGGTTGTCCAGGACCAGTCCGGACCATGGTGAAATTAGGTGCCAGCGTCGAAGAGACTATAAAGCTTGTTGTAGACAAGTATGCTGAAGATGGAAGAACTCCTAAGCTTGATTCCAATTCGGAATTGGAATTGCATCATTCCTATTTTAGTCTTCAAAGTAAGTGGTCTCGTGTGTATTTCTCTTCAATTCTATTTCAGATAACTGATAACCGGTCACGTTCTTCAATCCTGTTACCTGCTGTCTTTTTAAGGTTTCGATGTTTTTTGGTTCATTAGGTTTGGATAAATTACAGTTAATTGGGGATGCTGGTAGCAGAAGCTTCTATCTTAGAAAGAAAAGGTGTGTTCATAGTAGCAATGGAGCATCTAATTCTTTTGTTTCAGAAATTGCTCCAGCAAGACCCCACTCTCCTCCAGCCATTCCACCGCCTACATATTTGCTTCCATCTTTCATTGCTCGAAAACTCAGCAAAATCGTAAGACGAACACGTAGGCTCTGGAACGTCTTGGTTTGCTCGAGATGATCTGGTAATTAACGGGGAATTCCAGCATCATACCATCGTTAGATTAAGACAACATATTATTAATTATTTTCTCTTTTTTTTATTGCTTTCTCCCATTTTTATTGGCTTTATAATATTTACCATCATTTTTATCATGTAAATGCAAATATTACCTTGTGGTTTATCATTTACTTGAAGAACATGATGCTCCGATGCTGATTGTTCTTTGTTATTAGGGGGAAAAAAGGGAAGAAAATGAAGAGATGTGAAGTTATTCCATTTTCTTTTGAAGTTTAATTCTTGCTTCTTTGACTTGAATCTGAAGCTGTTATGTTTTTTTTTTTTTTGTAAAAACAACAATATTGTTCGAACTCAGTAGCATGATCGGTCGCATAATCTGGAAATAAACAGAGACAATGCTGCTATTGCAGGGGAAACAGAGCGACCTGATAAAAAGCTTCAGCCTTCACCTTAGTTTTGAAATTAATATTTGAATCATTAAAACGGTTTCACTTTTATTTGCTTTAAGTATCATTTTTAGTCTCTGACCAGTTATCAACAGGTGATTTATTGTTTATCATCACATTTTAGATCAATTGATGTCTCAAAACTCTTTTTTTTTCCCTAGTGGAATGGAGCTATCAATCAAATGTAAAAGCAACAAGTGAAACGAATAAATAAACATGAAAGATAAGTAACGTTGCATGAAAAACCATAGAAGTCGCTCAAAACATTGACAAATAACAATCCATTGAACCACGATTTCCTTTTTCTATCCGAGACAAAGTTCAAATTTTGGTGGGTTATCTGGTTTGAGCTTTGAAGGGTTAATCATGCATTTGGATGCATGATGAGAGCTTTTTTATTTTTATTGCATTGTAATTTTTATTTTTTCATTGATTCTTTTAAGAGTTCAGTGCGAAAACCAGCATAAAAACACTAGCAAGTAAAACTTGAATGTAAAAGCAATGAATTTCTTGGATAAGGGACAAGGTTTGGTTAGGCCGTCTTTTTCTTAGGGCAGCTAAAAGGTGATTGCTAATGGTAAGATAAATTGCCATTTGGCTGGTTCATGCGTACAAGAGAGAACGCCATAGGCTTGCCTTCGATTGTGCCTAATTTGGCTTAAATGGTTCGGCAATTTTGATTTATTATGGTCAGTGCTCATGAGACTTGGATGTTAGGCCCATACGGCACTTGAACTCTATTAATGACGGGACATTCCCACACCTCGCCTCCGTTAAATCAAATTTGAAATAAAATTTTTATAATTTAAATTAATTTTATTTAATTTAAATTATTACTTAAATTATAAAATATATATTTAAATTTAATTGAAAATATATAAATATTAATATATAAATAATTTTTTAAAATATTTTAAATAATAAAATAAATTTTTTAATTTAATAAATATAAAAATATAAATTTTTTACTATTTAAATTTGACGAGAGGCGTGGATACTATTATACTCGAGTTACAATGTCCTTTACGTTTTCTCTCTCATGCAATCATATTAACTGCGACCATCAATGCAGGAATTTTTGACATATTTCTTGTGAATTTGAGAGTTTAAATGCATGAATTTTACGAGTATAGAAAGTAACAACTCACATAGTTAAATAGTTAATGCACCTATTAGTCATATAAACAAATTGATTTAACCTGGACAACAGTGCTAGAGTTTTTTTTCTAACAGTACCAACTAAAATTAGCTTGGACTCTAGGTCTAGGGACGGTCCCTGAACCAAACAATTTCCTGGAAATTTCGCGCTTCCTCTGTTTTAAGCCACAAAATCTAAAAACCTTTCTAAACAATCATCACGTAGCTCCAATATTTTCTTGCAAATCAATCTCTTGTTTTTAATCACCATGATTCCTCGGACTCCAGGTAACCGGAGACTTAGTTCCGTCAGAGTTCTGTCAACCTCCGGGAGATCACTACCGACGTTCCCATCGGACCATGATTCAGACATCGTTCGACGACAAGGAGGCATTGTCGAAGTCCCAGGAGCAAGGCTGACAATTACGTCGCTATCTGTGCGGTTTCCAGTAGTGAACGATGGATCCCTAAGGCTGACAAAGTTGTTATTGAATGTGAATATAGAGAGTAGCTTGGGGCCAGTGCATGTGGTGATGTCATCAGATGATACAGTAACTGATTTGATCAAAGCTGCTATAGAAATTTACGTGAAGGAGAAAAGAAGGCCATTGTTGGAGGAAACTGATCCCAAGTTTTTTCAGCTTCACTACTCACCGTACAGCCTAGAAAGTAAGATTCTGTTTGGTTTTATGAAAACCTCCTTTTCTTAATTATTACAGTTTCTTAGTCATAATTTGTAGTAAGTTGTCTGATACGTGCAGGTTTAAAGCCAAGGGAGAAGCTGATAAACTTAGGGTCTAGGAACTTCTTTTTGTGTTTGAAGCATACTTCCTCTCACACTTCTTGCGGCTCCGACGTCAAGGCAAAGATGGCTTCTGATTCTCCATTTCCTTTGGCAAAGTTTATGGAATTCTTGCTTTAGCTCTTTCCAATACTTCCATTGTATGGAACTTTCGTGTCGTTAATCATTTATAACATTTACATATAATCAATTTTTTTACGTGTACATGCCAACAAGTTCATAAAATGAAATACTTATTCAATTAAGAATTTAATTTAGTTTGACGACGTTGATTGAGTTGATTATTGAATATTTTATTTTTAAAGTCTAAGTTCGATTTTAACTATCAATTTTTTGGAATGATTTCTAAATTCAATATAAAATCATCATTTGATATAGTAACATAACTTGATATCGATATACATTAGACTTTTTTCATTTAAATTTCTTGTATAGTAAAATAATTTAATACTGTGGGTTTATTTTAACAAGGCATGTGCTTTATTTGTTCATTAATGTCTTTCTTGCAAAGCTAAATCAGACAAATTCAGAAGAGAAAGTAAATAACATCTTTCTATTTCCCCATAGAAAGAAAGGAAAAGATGATTTTCCTATGTATGAAGAATACCTTCCTTGCTTTGATAAAAAATGTAGTGAATATATAAATATATTCAAATGCACATGTTTTTTCTAAAAAAAAAAAAAATTGGCGAAAATATTAATCTCTCTCTATGTATTTTTTGTTACGATGACTAGGTAATTAAAAAAAATCACACCTTTTTATTTTATTTAAACACAAAAACTTTTATTTTTGCCAACAGAGTGCGTTATAGTAGGGGAACTCGAAGTAAAGCAGTGAAAACAGTCCTCAAATGGTTAAAAGGACCGAAAGTCTTTGGAAGTCTTAAACATTCTTTCCCTGGCTACTTTTGGTCCGGATCTTTCAAGCGTTTCAGGATTCAGAGCAACGAGAAGTCAAAGCCAACAACAATCTTCCTCATCGTCCCTTTCCTAGTACTATCAGAGACAAAGGGAAAAACCCGTGCGCATTTGTCACTCGGCACAGCTAATCCCCTCTCGGCCTAGCTATCGTCCGGGCTTCACTCATCCTCTTATCATCCAAGCAAAAATCAAAAGGAGAAATAAGAAACAAAGAGAAGATAATAGGAAGAGGGGGATAGAAAGAGAGGCATGGGAGATCTCTTCATATGGCTTATCTCTTTCTTCCTCCTTGTTGCCCTCCTCGTTCTCCTCGTTTATCAGGTCAATTCCCCACTTATACCCTAGAATCTTTGTCTTTCATTTCTGGGTTGCTTGCATTTTTTTCTTATTATATCCCTTAACTTTTGTTAAAAGTATACGATACATTGCTATTGGCTTGGTGGGTAATGATTATTTAGTTGATTCTTCATTTTATTTGCAACTAAATTACTTATTGAGTGCTAAAAGACATTTCCTTTTGTTGAGAAAAACAGAGAATAAATAGTAGTTTTGGAGTGTATTTATCTGGTTTTGTTTAATTTTGTTGTAAAAATTTGCTGCTTCGTAAATTATCAGTGAAGAATCTGGGGTTGGATTTCTGACTCCTGGAATATTATCCAACTGCCTTTTGATTTGAGTATCAGGTTATTGGGGATTTGTTCTGGATTTTAAACATAAAAGAACTAAAGAAGTTCGAAAACATAAATCTACGTGTTTTTTTAGCTCACTAGTGATGTTATTGTTCATCTGTAGATTGTTCTTCTTATATGAGAACTGGAAAGGGAATTTTTAACAGCTTGATAATTTTGCTTCAGCTCATGTGCTTGGCCGATTTAGAGTTTGATTACATCAACCCTTACGACTCTTCATCGCGGATAAACAAAGTGGTCTTGCCGGAATTTATCCTGCAAGGAATTTTGTGCTTATTTTATCTACTGACGGGGCATTGGGTCATGTCACTTTTATGTGCTCCATATTTATACTACAATGTGAGGCTGTAAGTTTTTCGCCATCTTCTTATCCTACATATTATTATTGTGTTAGTCTGTTTTGAGGAACACTAGCTTTGTTCGCAGTTACTTTCAATTTTCTTCACTGCAGTTCCCTTATATATTGAGCTTGCAACCCTATGTCTAGTAGGATTTAAGCCTGTCTGGTTGATCAAATTCTATTCAGTTCCAAAAACTTGTTTGACAATGTGAATGATGAGTTGTTGGCCTTGCGGCTCATAAGAATAACTTCAAACTTGTCCAAATACATGCATCGATAGCATTGAAACTTTATGAAAATGGAAATATTTTGATATGCCTACACTCAGAGTGAACCCCCTTGTATTTTATATTAGTATTGAGAAATAGCTTATTGTTTGCTCTGTTTACCTTTTGCCCTCGCTTAGTTTTAGAGACTCATGCTATGATGAATGTATATATATGGGCAATGTTATATCAATAGATCGAAACAATACAATGCTTTAGTGATCTTCATGAGGGAGCAAATAGCGTCTGTTACACTTGGAAAATTGCGTATACTTCAGGTGGTTTTCCTAACTTTCTCTTGTTTATCAGTTACACTCGGAAACAGCACCTGGTAGATGTTACAGAAATATTTAACTTGCTTCACTGGGAGAAGAAGCAACGCCTTTTTAAACTCGCCTACATCGTTGTTCTCCTCTTTTTCGCCATATTCTGGTAAATTCTTCTTCTAACAGCAGACAGGATGCTCCCTCTAAAGCATGTTGCTATTATTTTTAGAAGCTGCTAACATGGGAACTTTTATATGTATTTGTTAGGATGATCTGGACTGCGTTAGAAGATGATGTCAACGATTAAAGGAAGACAGCGGCCTTTTTTTTCCTTTAAGCTTGAAAAGGTGTTTGTTGTTCTAAATTGATGCCCTGCATTGGCATTTGGCAGTTCAGACAGTTTTTTTTTTTTTTTTCATCTTATTTCAGCTTCTGTCTGTTGTAACTTGTATGATTTTAGTTAAATATATATACTTTTTTGGCATTCAGATTGCCTCTTGCACCAAGTGGATCTATTGCTTCGAGAATTGAAAGTTTATTAGATTTGATATAATTTATAAAATCAAGAGTTTTTTAAACCGATGAAAAATCGGTTCATCAGTAAAATATTAAATAAAATAGATAAAAATCTATTTTAGATATTTTTTCGTAAATATGAATAAAAATTTTTAATCTTTTAATTTGATATATTAAAAATTATATCTTTAAATTAAATATATATTTTTATTAATTATATTTATTATTTATTTAACATTTTAAAGTTTTTTTTAATATTTAAAATTATTTCAGTTGTTTGGGTGCATCCGACCGAGCTCATTCAGGTTTTTTTTAACCTTGCCTTAATCAAATTATGAAATATATTTCATTTATAGGGTAAAATCTGGCTAATATTAATTTATCAATAAAAAATTTAAAAAAAAAAACTAAATAATAAAAAGTTTAGTTAGACATTAATAAATTAAATAGTATAACCTGGAACAGCGGGTTAACCGGAGCCAACCCACGATCAAATCCTCAGTATTTAATGGTTCAGCGTTAAAGGGCAGCGAACAGGTTCGTTGTGATTGTGTCTTTTATTTTATTTTATTTTTTTACATAAACTTGATTTTTAGGATCCAATGCCTTTTGGTCGAAAAGCATTTCAATAACACTAGTTGAGCTTTCTTATTTCTGTTTGTTACAAATCAAAATGCTTTGATTTTGCATTGTTTTAACTTTGGGGATGTTCTTTTTGGCTATTAGAAAAGGGTTTTCCTCACTTTCTGACGTGTGGAAAGGAAGAAATTTTCCTTTACATTGATTGTGAACTTTGATATTTTGTTAGGATTATCTTGATAATGGATCGAACAATCTGTTGAATTATTCTGGGACAGAGTTAGATTGAAGTGAAACTGTGAAACATGTCTTTGCGTATTTCTCTATTTTTGCTTTGATCCATCAGACACGTTGAGATTGCAGAGCCAAATGGTTTGAAATTGTGCCCGTTTTATTCGGCCTTTGTATATTAGATGTTGCTTCATAGGGTAAAGAGGCTCTTAAAGAACCAGCTAAATATCAAACAGGCGAAACAAATTCATGCTCAAATCCTTATTAGCAGTCTTAACCAGCTCCAGCCTATCTTAGTTCATCAGTTCCTTCTGTCAACTAGCAGCTACTCTGCAAGTATTTTCAGTTATGTTCGACAAATCCTCTACCATTTGCAAAACCCAGATGCTTTTTCATGGGGTTGCACCATAAGGTTTTTATCACAGCATGGGCAGTTCGAAGAAGCTTTTTCTCTTTATGTTGAAATGCAGAAGCTAGGATTGCACCCAAACACACATGCCATTTCATCCGCTTTAAGAGCATGCGCTAGGACTGGGAGTAAAACGGGTGGGAGTTCCATCCATGGTCAAGTTCATAGATATGGGGTTTGCAACTGTCTTTTTGTGCAAACGGCTCTCGTAGATTTCTATACGAAACTGGGTGATATGGATACTGCAACAAGGGTTTTCTATGAAATGCCTGAGAAAAATGTGGTCTCGTGGAATTCGATTTTATCTGGCTACTTGAAAGCTGGAAATTTAGGCGAGGCTCAGAGGTTTTTTGATGAAATTCCAAAGAAAGATGTTATATCTTGGAATGCAATTCTATCAGGGTATGCAAAAATGGGAGATATGGATCAGACGCTTTCATTTTTTCAGCAGATGCCAGTGAGAAGCTTTGCTTCTTGGAATACTATGATTAGTGGTTATGTCGAACGTGGAGAAATAGAATCAGCCCGGAGATTTTTTGACATGATGCATCAAAGAAATAATGTTACTTGGATCACCATGATTTCTGGGTACTCTAAATGTGGGGACGTTCGGTCTGCACGCGAACTCTTTGATAAAATGCCTGAGAAAGATCATTTAGCCTTTAATTCTATGATATCTTGCTATGCTCAAAACAGCCAACCAAAGGAGGCCCTAAAGTTGTTTGACGAGATGCTTAAATCAGGCTTTAGCATCTTGCCAGATGGTATAACTTTGGCAAGTGTTATATCTGCTTGTTCACAACTAACGGAATTGAGATTTGGTTCATGGATCGAGTCATACATAAATAAGCATGGAATCCAAATGGATGATCACATGGCTACTGCTTTAATCGATTTGTATGCAAAGTGTGGGAATGTTGATAAGGCCTATAACCTTTTTAATGGTCTGAGAAAGAAGGATGTGGTTGCTTACAGTGCAATGATAGCGGGATGTGCCATCAATGGTAAGGCTGTTGATGCCATCACGTTATTCCAAAAAATGGTGGATGCACAAATTCAACCAAATTTGGCTACCTTCACTGGGTTGTTAACTGCTTATAATCATGCTGGCCTGGTTGAAGAAGGCTACCAATGCTTTAATTCTATGAAGGACAACGGAATCGTGCCATCAACCGATCACTATGCAATCATGGTTGACCTTTTGGGCAGGGCAGGAAAATTGGAAGATGCATATGAACTTATAAGGAGTATGCCGGTGAAGCCTCATACTGGTGTTTGGGGAGCTTTGCTTCTTGCCTGTGCCGTGCATAAAAATGTTGAGTTTGGAGAAATTGCAGCTTGGCATTGCTTCGAGTTGGAGCCTGATACAGCTGGCTATTATTCTCTCCTTGCCAATATTTATGCATCTGTTGGGAGGTGGAATGATGCCAGACGATTGAGAAGGAATATGGAAAGGAAGAAGCTGGCCAAGGTACCTGGTTGTAGCTGGACAGAATCGATTTGATTCTTCCACCATTGACAGGAGCAAGCATTTACTGCTAACTTGTCCTTCAACTTGATATTGAATGGGCCAGCTTGTCCTCCAACAAAATGAATGGAGTACTGCATAATTTGGGTCCAAGAACATTCCTAAATCTCAACTCCTTTTCTTCTATACTCCTTAAAGTGATATCTTCCAGGCTCCAGTGATGCTTAAAATTTCATTTCAAACAGGAGATATAGGTTCTTCTTGTTCCTCTACTGCAAGGAGATAGAGGATACCTCCATTTGCACCTAATTTTTTTCTTCTTTCTTTTTCATTTTTGAGCGGCAGCTGAACGCACTGTTTCTTTTATTGGTTTCATTTAATAGAAAATGAACTTGACTTCTAGTTCCCAATGATGCGAAGTGCCATATTTGAGTTCAGAGACGAGAATTCCTACGAGCAACCATCTTGAGCTTTTAATGTCCCTTCGTTTTCCTGTTATACATTTCTTGTTTAATGGAGCTCAGCTCTGAAAGAAACCCAAAAACAAAAGGGGAATTTCGATTCTATGTATGAATATGAGCAATTGCTAACTTCCTATTTTCGTTTTTATATCATATATCCTGATATAATTCAGGGTGAAATATGGATTTGAAGTACAAGTTTGGGTATTTCAAGATCTTTTCTTGAAGGCTTAATCCTACTCCACATTATCATGGTTATTCTTTTTTACTTATATATATATATATACACACATATATTTATTAGAATGATTATTAACAGTAGTTATCTTTAACACTTACTAATATCCCTTAAATCATATAATTAATTTATATACTCAAACTTTTTATTTTACTAAAAATATTTATGTTTGATATATATATTTATCGTATGAATTAAATATGTTTCTCACAAATCACAACGTACGTAAAATTTTAGAAGTTCTTAGGTTATATATACATATATATATATATAAATATAATAATGGAAATCGAGTTAAACTCTCTCCCTTCAAGAAGGCACAATTATCTGGTGGTCCTGTTTGTATTCTTATTTCGTATATCTAAATGTAATTAACCGGCAGAGAATGAACATACCTACAACAATAACGGCTCCATCAGATCCTTGCTAAATCATCTAATCCAACCCTCCCAGAATCTTTTCTTTTTACCTCCGAATAAAACGCTCTCTTATTTCTTCAAACCCCCCAAAAACAATGCAGCCTCACTCAACACAAATCTTCATCAGCCTTCTCTCAGGTTCTCTTTCCTCCCCTCTATAACACATATACGGTGTATTTTTATACGCAAATGACATGGATATTTTGTATTTTTTTTTCTTTTTCTTGTTTTGCAGTTGTGGGACTAAGCTTTACTCTGGTTTGAAGCTCCAATCTCCCTGTATGTTCGTTTCTTCTACTCTATAATATAATGCCATTAATATATATATATATATATATACGCCTTAAATTTTGACTTTTTCCCCTAAATGTTCATTTTTTCAAAGGTTTGTTTGCCACTGGGAGACCAGCCTTGAGTGCTGACTTCTATAGCACAGTTAATAAGAGTCTCCAATGCCGCTAATTGTTTGTTGAAATCCTTTTCTGTAATTTGGTTTATTATTATTTATCTGTTACCATTAGCGTTAATCTTGCTTAATGATTTAAAGGCTAATTCCGAGACATTGCCTTGTGATTGGAGATTTGGAGTTGTTCCTAGTCAGTCTGACTATGGGTTTGTTTAGAGCAACGTTACAGTTTATAAATTGGAATTTGGATTTTACGTAGTGTGCTTCTTGCAAGTAAAAGCTGTATGTAACTTCATGAATTTTGTTTTTGGTTCTAAGGAAAAGAAAAAGTGCATCCTTTTACTGTATTGTGTGATAAGTTTGATTCGAAGCTTGCTCCTTTAAGCAAATCCTTGAAGCAGTTTAGCATGTTTGATGACCTTGTGTATCCACCAGACATGGCTGATTGTATTTCTGCCATGATTGTTGTCGTAATCTAGTCACTTTTTTTCTTTTTCATGGAAATGGAGAGGTATATCGGAATAGTCTCAATAGAATAATACAGGACATACTCTAAATTCAAGTTTCCAATTGCTTCTTCGTACCTCTTCATGATTGTGCATTTCTTTCTCTGCAGAGCACGAAATTGTAAACCAACAAGGTCACGGATTGGGATGATGCCTATAGGAACTCCAAAAGTTCCCTATTGAGTCCCCGGTGAAGGAACTTGGCAATGGGTTGATTTATGGAATGCCCTGGTGAGTAATCTTAACTAATTTTACGTTATAAGAATGGAGAACCTAGTTAAAAACTTAATGAGTAACTGTTTTGGGTCATGTTATGTCAGAGATGATTCTAATGTTACACTCTTTCTACTCTTGTGAACCTTCTTTTACTGTCCAGCTGTTATAACTTTGAGCTTTCAAAAGTGATTTGACAATCTGTTATGGATATACCGTTAGCACATATGTACTAGATTTTGATACTGCATGAATATTTTGTCTTCTTGTAATTTCAAACCAGATTTAAAGTCTATTACGTGCCTTCCAGAGGCTAATGACATTCTTTGGATGCAGTACCAAGAGCGAGTTATCTTCATTGGACAACATATAAATGAGGAATTTAGCAACCAAATATTGGCAACAATGTTATACCTTGATATTATTGATGATAACAAAAGGCTTTACTTGTACATTAATGGTCCTCGTTGAGATGTAAGGTTTTTTTTTGGGGGGGGGGGGTAAATTTAAAGCATTTGCTGATGTATATATTTCTATTTCTAGTTTCTAATCTCTGGTCTCTAACTAATATGGACTGGCTCTATTTACAGCTTACTCCAAGCTTGGCTATCTATGACACCACGCAAAGCTCGAAAAGTCCTGTAGGCACCCATTGTGTAGGCTATGCCTGCAACCTAGCAGGCTTCCTTCTTGTGGCTGGGGAAAAGGTTATGTTTCTCCTTTCCATCTAAGTCTATGAACTTTTTGGTGTTATACTGCAAGTGAATGCTATAAATTTTGTGTGTGATGCATGAAGTAACCTTCCAAAATTTAAGAGTCTTACTTACTTTAATTGTTATGCTGATTATGTGGTGATTCTTAAAATTTTCCTTTTACGCTGGTTGAATGTAATGCTAGCGACCAGAAAATGCTATTGCCTCTGACCTGATTGGGATGCTTTTCTGATCCATGATAAGTGCATCATTGCTTTCCTGTAGCCTGTCACTAGATTGTAAAATTTTTATTTTATGCCTTCTCTGATGCCTTTGTTATTTAAAGCTGAAACTTGAAAATATGCTTTTCCTTGTATTCTGCCGCGCAAAGGGTAATCACTTTGCAATGCCTCTTTCAAGAATTGCTCTGCAGTCTGCAGCTGGTGCAGCTTGTGGTCAGGTATGACTGCATTCTATTATGTTGTGAGTATCTTATTACTTTTTTCAATGTTATGATTTTGATGATGATGAAATTATTAAATGTTGACAGGCTGATGATATTCTTAACAAAGCAAACGAGCTTCTTAGAATCAGAGATTACCTTTTCAGTGAGGCAGCTAAGAACACAGGCCAGTCTATCAAGAAGGTGAGTACATTAACTGCTCAAGCTCAAAAGTGCATTAAAATAATGTCTCTGTTTGATTCATTTGGGTATTGCCGGCTTCCCTTCTTGCACTTCAGAGGCATCGGATAGCCAAAAACACTTGCATGAAATCTCCCTTTTGAATTTTCGTTTGCTCTTTCTGAAAAAAGTTCATTTGTTTTCCTTTTTCCTTGATTTTTGGTATGCTCATTGCTTTATTTATGGAAACAGAATAATAATGAAAGTGAACATGCAGATTAACAAAGACTTAAGTAGGATTAAACACTTCAATGGTCAAGAGGCTCTTGAATATGGACTCATTGATTGTATAGTCAGACCTCCTCGTATTAAGGCAGATGCATACCACGAGGATGCAGTAACAGGCCTTGGTTAGTGTTCTTTATTATTTATCCCATCAAATGGTTTGATAGCTGTAACAAATTTTTGTTTCTTAAGTGTATTTTCACACTTCTAGAATTAGTCATTGATTTACAGTTTTGGCATAAAAAGTGTTGTATGTGAATGCTTTGAAGTTAATGATCCTAATAGTAATTTCCAAAGGAGCTTTGACCGTAACAATGGAGTCTTTGATTCTTTTCTGCAAATCATCACTACATTCTTCTTCATCATACCAACTGTCATCCATGTCATCATCATCATCATCATCTTCATGAAAACCATTGGAACTACGAGCATCATCTTCATAGACATCAACATCGCTACACGCTTCTGTATTATCCAAGGGAAGCTCCCACTTCATAATATAATGAACACAAATATAGGAAAGCTCCATCAAGTTCATCTATGGATGGCCTGTGGCTCCCAATAATGACAGCAATGGTTATGGAATTAAACAATCTGAAATCGCACCAAAAAATGAAAAAATAGAAGGCAGGACCTAGTTGCTTGGTAAACTCAAGAGTCCTAGTTAAACCAAAGTCTACCACATTACCTCGATGTTATTGCCAATGTTTGGATGCAGATGCTACAACAGATTGAATTAAAAGGAAATTGCTTGAGTGGATGCTTTCAAAAATGTTAGAAAACTTCGAAACGAAAGGTTATTTACCCAAGATACTTTGGGTGGTTTTTCTTTATATTTAACTGCTTACAGATATCGATTATGACAGTGGCTTTTCTTTATACAAACTTATGCGCGTCAACTTGGATTTTCTTCTTCATATTAGCTAAGCTTGGTCAAAAACAAATTGGGCTCCGCTGGTTTAGGGCCTTTCACTTTATCTTCCATACGGATTAGATGACAAGTGACGGGATTTGAAAATTACCATGTAAGAAAACGAAGGCAAATCACGCTTGGCCTTTGAATCTCTTTGACTGGCTCTGAAATAGAATTGAAAGTTGAAGGTACATAAACAAGCCACGGTTTACTTAAATCACAATTCATCATCACTTGAAAGAAAAAGCCGACTCTCTCAGTAAAACGTTACATTCAAAATATTCTACATTGGTACAACAGCTGCAGAAGGCTAATACCTAATCAGCTAACTAAAACTACTGGTAAAAATAATTAAGGGTAAAAAAAAGCCCTAGGTAAAAATGAACATGATTGATACTTGTAAGAAGTCAATAAGCTCACACAATAAAACAACAAGTAGTGAGAATGAGATTTCATCAATTGTACTTCGATTTGCTGGGGCTGTCAGTATCAAACCTTATACTGGATGATAAGGTAACGGAATTTTTATCAGCCTGCTGCAGGCAAAGATACATTAATGTCGGTAGGTTTATTCCTTGAATCTGACGGCAATGGAGACCAACTATCACCACGGAAGGATGAAGTGATGTTTGATTTGGGATCAGCACTAGAAACAGGAATAGCAGCCACCGGCGTGGCAACTGATATGGTCTCGTGCTTCTGTTTCTTAGGCTTCTGCTCATGCTGGTTCCCTGCAAGAAAACTGCCCACTACAACCTGGTTCAAAGACAACCATAAGTAAGAAATTTAGAAGTTCTGTCTTCACCAGGGTTTGTGCTAATCATTTGGTTAAAGGAAGTTGTGAAAACCCAGAAAAAATAGGGATATAAGAAAAAAGGGAAGAGAGAAGAGAGCTACACTCAGACAAAAAAGAAGCCAAACCTGCACAGGGCCAGCAGCCACTAGGAGACCAGCAACTCCACCACCTACTACACGTCCATCTGGACTTGCTAACGAAACACTCATCCCACCGGATCTGCTTCTCGTTCCTCCAGTGTCATTGGGCATGAATGAACCAGACAAGGACAGTATCTCAAAACGACCCTGCAAGAAATTCGAGAAGAGATGGGATGTCTGCTAGTGAGTGATAAAATTAAACAAATTAAAGCTCACCGCAGAAATAGGCAGATTAAGTTAATAACCCCTGTAGGATCAATGATGTATTCCATTCAACATGCATTTTCTTCAGGCAGCGACTAATCCAATGACCTCATTTAGCCACACTAATTGGTCAATATTACTTCACTCTTAATTCTTCTCATTTTTAACAAACTGGCCCTAGATTTAGGATTCTCATAGTAAAACCAAGTGCACTAATAAAGCCTCGGCAGAAAGAGAATAAGCCTATCATTGCTGCTTACAAGTCACGCTAAAACATTTCCCATTTCATACCGGAAAAGGAAGACTTCATCCTTTGTTTTTAAGTCTTGAAACAATTATTCTAAGTAATAGGGATAGCATCGTATTCCCCCCCCCCAAAAAAAAAATCAAAAAGGTTATGGTTATTGCAATAATCACGGCTTAGCGCCAAAGTTTTCTTAAATAGAAGTAGCAAGTACATATAGTTTTACTTACTGAGATCACAATGCCAAGTATAAATCAACAAATAACGAAGCAAGAAATGGTTTCTTAATCTCTGATTTTGCAGTGTTTTTTGCTAGCAAAACAAGAAGGATCCCTAGCAATATATTTTCAAGTCATATAGATGAAAAGATCAACTGTTGCTTTGATGTGATGTTCCTTTTTATTTCTGTTAATTCCACAATTCTTAGTAAAAAAATAAAAATTCAAACACCAATTTCATGTCCCTATGTAGATAAGACAGTTCTCATTTAAAGAAACAGGATTGATGAACATCAGAGATTCAAAGGGATATTATATATCGAACACATGCAATATTTGAAAAGGAATGCTCAGATTATCTCCTAACTCCAGAAGGAAGTACATACGGAAAAGAAAAGTACATGACATAACTCCAAAATTGCCCATGCACTCACTTGTGCAAATAACATGTGAGTCAGTAAGATGTTCATGCAACAGCCGATAACTGTTGATCAAGAAATTTTCTAGAAACACGAAAAATTCAGTCATCCTTCATTAAAAGGTTAAGCATTCAACTATAAACAAAATTTTACGTTTTCATAGAGAATTCAATTTTTAAAGAGAATGAACAAACGTAAAGTCACAAGCATAGAATGAGTAACCATGCTAAGACCCATATAATTCAAAAGTGTCATCGTAACTAAACTAGAATTAAAGAGAAACAGAGCATTACCTCATATGTCAATGTACCCCCAGAGGAATCAGGTTGACGAAGAGTGACACTTGAGATCACCCCATTTGCAGAGAGAATGCATATAGCTCGAGGTCCTTGTTGAGAAAATGATATAATCTTCATCGTGACATCCTAAAACAACCAAAGAAAATCACCAATGTTCTTATTAACAAGTTTGTCCTTAATACTGGCTAAACGTTAGGATGACAGCACAGTATTCTCAAACCATATTTTCCCACCAATAAAATTGTGGAGTTTTTGCATTCATCCCAAATATAATTTCGTGCAACCTTGATGCAGAATGTAAGTTATCGTCAAGATAGCAGTTATGTTTACAACATACCTCGCCAGCATTAACAGTGATGATATGCGGCGTAAAATTAGCTCCAACAGAGCATGCAACCCATTCACCTACACGAAAGTGAAGTCTTACAAAATCAGCTACTGGATGTAGGAGTTCTCTCTCGGCAAGAGATCTTCCATCACCGAATACAGCACAAAGCAAACTAGAAAATTAAATGCATGGAGTTTTAGGGAATTTAGATCCATGAACAATATTAAGCTCACTACTCCTATAAATGAAAAAAGCAGGGAACTAAAGGATTAGCTCAAGTTTATACCGACATCTTTTATTCTTACTATTATTGGTATTGTGGATTGTAGATAACCAGTAAACTTTCTTTCTTAATTAAGAGGTTACTTATAAGTGAAACCACTAAAATAATGATGCCATCTCCAATTATAGTTTTTCAGGTTGTATTTATTACAGAATAATTATGTGAAGACCATCGTGGATGAGGCATCCTTCAAGGGAACAGAATCAGATTGAACGAAAAGGGAAAGAGAATGGCATAATAGAAAATGAAACAATTGAGAACACAGTTCGTATAATAGAAACTAAAATTCTATCAGAAAGATCTCAAGATCCACTTCTTCCATGGACTTGAAAAGGAAATGCAATGTCCTTAAAATGCTTAAATAGGAAAGTTCCTAGAAAGTATCATGATCAGCGAATTTTAATCAAAATGGAAAACCAACAAACAACAATCAGTCAAGCATCGATGTCTAAAAGGTCGTTGCCTACCGCAAATTTTCATGAAACTTATCCAGTTGTAAATTTTCCCAAAAACAGTGTACAACAATACTTAGAAGTTGATCCTTTGCTAGCCTAAAAGGCATCGTACTTGCTCGATCTATGTACCTTACAACTTAAGTCGGTTGGAGGACAAATTAAAGAATTTAGTAATAATACATATGTTGGTATATTCTTCGCTTTAAGTTCAAAACTCAAACGATACGAGCACTGCTGAAATTAAAGAAAGTAAAACCAAGCCCCAGGTATTCATCCCTAACCACATGGTAGAAAGTATTAAACAACTGACATATAGCCACAAAATATCAAAAGCTTCAGAGTTATTATTCCAAGAGACCAACAACGTAAATCCAAACTCGATAAGCCAAAGCATAAGAAGCAACTGGTTTCACCTCCATCTAGCAATAAAGATCCGGCAGCAGATGGCAGACATGTTTCATATCTAAGGTCTCTTCACCATCACTTGGCAGACTTGAGCAGGTGCCTAAAGAGGGTAACCTCAACACAAATTTTTCTTCCCACAAAGGATGCCAAGTGGCAAAGGACACCAGCAACAAGAAGATTCCATCATTCCCATATTACCAAGCCTTAAAAACTCTCACTATCCTTCAAAAACTACCACATACACACTTGTCAAGAGATCTGTCAAGTCTCAACTAGGGGGCATCTAGTCACAGTTCTCAGGTCCCACTTCTACCCAACACTATCATACACTTAAAACTCAACACCTCCCCAACCCTTTTCTCCCTACACATTTAAAACACTTTAAAAATTAAAAACAAGACAAAGTGACACAACCATCACCATAGAACACTAAAGAATCCTTCTTTTAAACGTGAAAACAACAACTAAATCATTTTGGAAGTTGGAACTCAAAAAGGTTATCCACCAAAATGGCTAATTGTTTCTCACCTAAGTTCTCCAGCTCATACTTGGCCTTCGAAACCGACGTCGGCGACTTCACTTTCCCTTTCTTCCCGACTGAGAAGTCGATCACCGGAGGCGGCGGCGCAGCCGTCGAAATAGGCTTTGGAGAGAGCGCCATAGTGACTGAACCGTCCGGTCCATATTTCCTAGGTCTTCCCCTTTTCTTCTTCAACGGCATCCCCGCCACCGCAACCGGCTGAGGGAATGGTTGCGCCGCCGTCTGTGGAGGAATCTGCGGTGGAGCGACTGCTGGATTCGTGCTAGGATTTTGGGTCGAGTTCTCGGACCTTGGAGCTATGTGGTAGTCCGATGGAGCATCGGATCCTACGACCGTGACCCCAGCACTGGCAGTATTAGTCGTAGTAGTTACAGCTTCTCTTGACTCCATAGTTAAAACTTTAAACTATTGAGATTTTATCAAAAACGCATTTGGATTTTAAGCTCAACCAACTAAAAACAAGATTAAACCCCCCCCCCCCCCCCAAAAAAAAAAGGACAAACTAGAAAGAGAACAGCTTTTAAGTTCAAACTCTAGTGAATTTTGGATACTAAGACAAGGTTTTGAAACTGATTTTGAAGCTAAAACATGTTTTTTTTTTCTTTCTTTTTTCTTCAGTTAAACTGAAACAGAGACTATGAAAGCATGGAAGGATAATTTCCTTTTTAAAAAAAAAAAAATTTGTAAATTATTTTTGGAAGATTGAATGAGATTTTGGGAAAGAAAAAGAATTTGATTTTGAGTTATCTGTGATTTTTTTTCCTTTTTTTAGATTTTGAAAAAAAAAAAAGGGAAAATGATGAGATTATAATAAAGAGATTTTTTTTTATTTTTTATTTTTTTTGTTGTTGAGCTAATTTAACTTTTCTTTTAAGTCTGTAAGATTAATAAAATAATGAAAAGGGAAATATTCAATAATGGGGGCTTTAATGAAATATTATTATTTGTAATGATTAATTATTTTACTATTGTTAAGATGTTGATATTTGTGTTTGGTTGGAATCTGGTAAATAAAAAATTATAAATTAACAAGAAAAATATGAAAGTGGGTAGATCATTTTTCTTTTCCCCTTTCATTCTTTTTTTTTTTAAATATTTTTTAAGAACAATGAAAGTGGGGTATTTATATCATTATATAAATATACTCAAAAACGTATTTATTATTATTATTTGAGTGAATGGCAAGTAAAATTAGGTTGCTAAACCTTCAAGAAATTGTATAGAAAAAAATATATATTTGGAGAGGTGGACTAAGTAAAGCAATAACATAGCTTTCTAGGTTTTTATGGCCCCTGCTTATATAATGTATTGCTTTTGCTTTTTTTTTTTTAAAAAAAAAGAAGAAAATATTCAAATACATAAAAAATGTGAAAATTGAATCCAATTTCAAATTATTTTTTCTTTTTATTGCATTTTTGAAATATTATATCAAAATAAAAGAAAAGGAAAAAAAAAAAAGGAAAAGTCGTGGTACAATAGGCTTTGCCCATTCTAGGGAAGGAGAATATTGGAAAAATAAAGTTGAAAAATGAATTGAAGGGAAAAAAAAAAGGAAATATCACTTTTATTATTCATTTTTCAATTTTAAAATGAAAATATCACTTGTTTAAAGAAATGTAAATAATATAATTATCTTATATAAACGTAGTAAAAAAAATTTTATAAGTGAAGTTCATAATGTAATCTATCTTTTTTATTATTTACTTTTAAAATATATTTTATTGAATACATGTCACTTACAAATTTTATTTATAAATTTTTTTATTATTAATATATAAAATAATTATTTATATAAATATATATTTTGTTAAATCAACAGAATAAAAATTATCATACTAATTAATAATTACTACACTTAATATAAAAATATTATTATAAATAATACTTCAATTACTCTTCGCAATTGTACCGAAAGACTCGCATTAATAAAATCCTATAAATATTAAACTCACCCAACAAACATCACCCAACCCCATGCGAAAAGTGCATTTTAAAGGCATGATATGATTTCATAATTCAAAAAATATATAGCTGATGTCATGTTACCTCTTACATGGTGTAAATAGTTTTATTCATGGATCCAAATATATAAAACAATATTATTATTATTATTATTATTATTATTATTATTATTATTATTATTTACCTATAATATATAACTCATCTAATTGTATATTTTATAAGGTAAATTTGGAAGAAATGAGTAAAGAGACAAATAATTTGGAGAATTTATAATAAATTTTAAAATAAGACTGCCCATTTTTATATTTTCCTTTTTTCTAGAATAGATGTAGCTTATTGAGAATTACAATGAGCCAAATTAAAAAAAAAAATTTAAAGCATATCTAGCTTATTGGATCTTTTTAAAAATGCCCCCTCCTTTTTGTTCTTCATAATTAAGGGGAAATTTTTTTAATTCCTAACATTTTAAGTTCATGGGATAAATTTTATTTTTAATAATTATTTATAATTTTTATAAATACATATTAAAGAAAATTTATGGTAAAACTTAACCCAACAATCCATTAGCAAGGCTATTATTATATAAATAATAAAATATAAGAATTTAATTAGGAAAAAATATATTAACACGTTGTGGGCAGCAAATGGGTGAAGTTGGACGGCAACGCCGAATATTTCTTTTTCCAAAAGGAAAAGAATTTAAAATAAATAAATAAATAAATAAAGGCAGAACTTCCCTTTGAAATTTTCAAAATAAATCCAACCGCTTTCTCCCTTCCAATAAAAGAAGATGAGAGAGAAAAAATTAATTAATTAATTTTTTAAAAAAAGGCTTTTTCTTTTTCAACAACTATTATAAAAAGTTTTATGGAAAATGGATGTTATCATAATTCAATAAAAATAAAAATAATTATTTTAATAATTGTGATAATGAATGGACCACATACATTGAACCAACAAAAAATGCAAATTAATCTCAATTATAATATTTAAAAAATATATATTTTTGAAAGGTAAGTTTACCAAAAACAAGAAAATAATATTAAAGAAATTAGCTTAAGATAAGAACAAACTTACTACTTAATTAATTTGAAATTTTTTAAATATTAGTGCTGAGCTCGATGGACATTAACCTCCACAACTTTTTTTTTTTTTGGTTAAAATATTAAAGAATTTTTGAATTATTCAAATTTTTAAAATTAATTTTATATTTTCATTGTATCTGAATAAATTATTATTTTTTTAATTTATATTAAATTAATCTTTAATTTCAAACGATAGATTTAAAATTCATTTGCTTACAAACTATAAGTTAAAAGTTTGAAAGAAATTAAGAATTAAATGTAATGGAAGTATGACTTACGTAAAGTAATAAAATTCATGGTTTTTTTTTTATTTTATCTTTTTTAATTTTATAATAATGATCATTATTTATTTGATTTTCATAAATATATTTAATTATATTTATTTTTCGGTCGGTAATCAGATACCTAACCTTTTTTTTGGGGTTTTTAATTCACTGAAAAGGGAAAATGAGAATAAATAATTGAAAATTTTATGCATAAAAAATGAACACTTAGGTTGAAAGCTAAGTGGTGCTCATATTGCTTGTATATGTCAGAGAGTGGAATAATGGAATCTCATGGTCAAAAATAAATTTTAATAAATTTTATTTATTTAAATTTCATATTATATTATATTATATTATTCTATGTTATATTTGTTATAAAACTTTGCTAGCTTTGCTTAATGTTTTTTTTTTTTTTCTAATACAGAAAAGGTTAATTGCCAGTGCCAGCATTCCAATAAAGTTTAGTTGATGAGAACATGGCTACATGATTGCTTGTTACATATATAATTATCATTATTATTCTTATATTTAACTTAATTTAACATCATTTGATTATGACTTTTTTTTTATATTTTTATCGAAAATATTTTTTTTTTCAAAATTCTTTAATTATTTGTCGATGTTTCAAAAGATCAAAACACCATATATCTGGATTTTTCATTAAAAAAAAGGGAGAAGGCATGAAACAATTACTACTATTAGGTTGCCCTAAACCCTAATAAAGAAAATAATGTTTACAGATTCAATATTTATAAAGAAAAAGCAATAAAAATAGGAGCGGAATGTCATATCGTCTGAGGCTTACTTCCTCCCCTTCTAATTTCATTAAATCAAATTTCAGAGGCCCTGCCAAGGCCATTAAGACTGAGAGCAGCAACTGGCCTAACCGGCTGAGCTGTGGGCTATGGCTTTTCTAAATATAACATGTTATGGCCTATGTTTGAAAGGCTTTGGACTTGGAGATTGCACAAATCGGGATGTGCTTGCTGATCAACGTGAAGGCCTCTTTTCTAAATCTAACATGTTATGGCCTATTTCCGCTCTAATCACATGTTTATATTGAAATTTGAGATGCCCAATTTGATCAGAC
>JBBYHO010000020.1:13392053-13419176 GCA_038382025.1 Adansonia gregorii
AATAAAATAAAATATAAATTATATTTATTAAATATAATAAAAATTTTATTTATTTTAAAAAATAAGTTATTAAAATAATATTATGTTAATTAATAATAATTAAAAATTATTTTTATATTAAAACTAAATTAATAAATATAAGTAAATTAAAAAATAGCAAAAAAAAAGGTGGAAGGGAGTAAAAGAGGGATTACCTCTCTCCACCATGGTCCAGTTTGTTCATTGGACCTCCAAAGCTCCAGTGAAATCTGCAATGCTAGTAAGGTAGAAATCCCCACAGGGGTGCATCCAAATACACCCCAATGGGTGGTCTTTCCCTTGCAAAAAGCTTGGATTTCCACCGCACGTGACTAACCCTAAGAAAACAACATAGACGGACCGCGCCACCGTCCACTTGAACAAATTTTCTCTGCTGCGTCTAATTGGTGTCTTTTCAATGATTTTTTTAGCACATGCTTATTTATTAATTGGATCAAGATTAACAAGCACTCGTTAAAGATTTGTTTCTTCCCTTTTAATCAATTATTTTTATGAAAATAAAAAAAATATTATAATAGTTACATTTTTCTTTAAACCTTTAATCAGTGCCTATAATAATAAAAAGCATACTTGTTAACATTTTCCAAATTAATTTTAATATTAAATAGTTAATTAATTGAATACATGGAGATTATATTATACAGCACCAAACAGGGCAAAAGATAACTGTCTCCTACCCTTTGCTTGTTTAAGTATTTAAATTCCTAATATAATGGTATATTTCTTTTTATGCAAAAGAAATGATATTATAACATGTACCTATAAGAAGTGTGATTTCGCCTCGTTGAAAATATTTTCTGTTTCGTTCTTATTTTATTTTTAAAGTTTTTATTTATAAACAGTCATATTCATTTTATTTTTATATTATTTTATGTTTTTATGATATAATAATTAATTTTCTTTTATAATATCAAAATGATAAAATTTACTTTTCATAGTAAAAAAATAATTTCAAGAAATACATGAATTATTTCCCTTTAAAAAGTTATAAACTTTTTCCATTGTTATTATTACAAAGTAAAATTAAAGTAATCAGCTGATCTTAAAACAAATTTGTAATTTGGTCAAAAAATGTGCAATTTAACTTTAAACTCAGCAGTATTTATTCGAAGACTATGGATGGTCAAGAAAGAAAAAACCTATAATCTTAGATGTGGCAATTTCTTGAACTTTCTTCAGGAAAATCTTTCTATGTGGAGGCATGTTTGGCTGCTTTTAAAGATTAATTAGCCAATTAATTGGTGAAAGTACATTTAATTTTTGTGAATTATTCATCTAAAATGATTTAGTCCAAAGAAAAAAATCATGTGAAATCTATCATTTAATAAAAACGTTAGAAGTAAATGCGTTGAGATTTAAATATAATTTTTATAATTTTTAATTTATTTATCTTTATAAAATTATAATATTAATAATTATAATTATTGTTTAACATAAATATAATTTATATTTTATTAATTTAATACAATGATAATTTTTTTAATTATTTCTAATTACTTATTATATATAGATCAGTCTTGGCCTGAGTTGGAATTACACATAACAATAGAAATTTGAATTTTCACGCAACAATTGAGTCAAACTTCAAAAGGCAGTGTCATTAAAGTTAGGAGATAATCAGCACAGTGCCTAACTTTGATGAAGCTTGGGTCTTGCCTTTTCAAGTAAAGCAGCACAAAAACCATTCCAAGGTTGATGCAGAGCTTAACATTGTTATAATAGAAAAGATCAGGTATTTCTATTTGGCACAACTGCAAGCAAGATGGATTTCTTGAGTTGGTTACTGTACCCTCTTTTCTTCTTGGCGTTGGTTCAAGCCTTCAATTCAATCACAAAAGGGAAATTAGGAAGAACTCACAAGCTTCCACCAGGACCAGCTGCTATTCCGATCTTCGGGAACCTCTTCCAGCTAGGTGAGAAGCCCCATAAGTCCCTTGCCAAACTTGCCAAAACTCATGGGGAGATGATGACTGTGAAATTTGGCCAAACAACGACTATAGTTTTTTCATCTGCAACTATGGCCAAAGAAATCCTCCAAAAGCGTGACGCCACCACCTCGGACCGAACCATTCCTGACGTCCTTCGTGCCCTTCGACACCACGAAACTGGAATGCCTTGGATGCCTGCTTCAACCACGTGGAGAAATCTTAGGAAAATCTGCAACTTGTACATTTTCGCTAGTCAGAAACTTGACGCCAATCAACACTTGCGCCGTAGCAAAGTAGAAGAACTCCTTGCTGATGTTCATGATAGTAGCCGCGTCGGAGAGGCGATTGATATAGGCCAAGCAGCTTTCAAAACTGCGCTTAATTTTATATCAAATACCATTTTCTCCATTGATTTAGCCGACTCTTCTGATACTGCTCGGGAGTTCGGGGTAATAGTGCAGGGTATCATGGAAGAGTTAGGAAAACCCAACGTTGGTGATTATTTCCCTATTCTTGCTAACCTTGACTTGCAGGGCATAAGGCGGCGGATGACAACTCATTTTGAGAAGTTGTTGAATCATTTTGATAAAATGATCGATAAGCGGTTGGAGCTGAGAAAGATGAATGATTATATATCAAATAATGACTTCTTGGATACTCTTCTCCAGATCAGCCATGAAGATAACAACGAAGAGCTTGATAGAAATCTGATCAAACATTTGATTCTGGTTGTAACTTTATCTCCTGTCAGTCACTTTATTTCTATACCGGTTATTGAAGTTTTAAGCAAGAATTTGTGAAACAGGATTTGTTTGTGGCGGCAACTGAGACAACTTCAAGTACATTCGAATGGGCAATGGCGGAATTACTTCATAACCCAAAAGCTTTACAGGAAGCCCGAAGAGAACTGAAGCAAACGATTGGCGAAGGGAACATGATGAAGGAATCTGACGTTACCTGTTTACCTTACTTGCAAGCAATTGTCAAGGAAACGTTGAGGTTGCATCCACCAGCTCCTTTGTTAATCCCTCGAAAAGCTAAAGCAGATATTGAGATTCATAACTTCATCGTTCCAAAGGGCGCACAACTGTTGGTCAATGCATGGTCTATAGGCAGAGATCCCAACTTCTGGGAAGATCCTGACTTATTTCTTCCAGAGAGGTTCAAAGGATCAGAAATGGATTTGAAAGGGAAGGACTTTGGTCTCATTCCATTTGGTGCTGGTCGACGAATTTGTCCTGGATTGCCATTGGCCATAAGAATGTTGCACTTAATGTTGGGTACACTTATTCATTCATTTGAATGGGAACTTGAAGATGGAGTTACATCTGAAAGCTTAAACATGGATGATACGTTTGGTATTGTCCTACGGAAAGCTCAACCATTAAGAGCTATCCCACGTTCAAGTTGATCATGTTTTGTTTATCTGTTCGTTGCTATTATCTAAATACTAAAGATAAATAGAGCAATTTAGATATGTTTTGGTTGTGCTAATCTTGACACTCAATGGGTATAGTCCTCTAATTTTACATTGTAAAATTGTGAAAATCTGCTATGCGTACACATGGTACAAATTTAAATTTTATATTCATGAGGGACTTTTCTTGGACAGAATCAAGAAACATTTGGATTAAAAAGACAATATTTCGCATATTAAAGTAGAAACCTTAATAATGGTATCAAAACAATCATTAGTCGAAGTGTTAGAATTAAATATTATACAATGAAAGTTACTCTAAATTTTAATGCTTAGTCGGATTTGATTTTATGAGTCGTCAAATATTAATAATAAAAAAATTTTTATAACATTTATAGCCTCTCACGTTGAAAAATTATAAAAATTTATAATAATACGTATAAAACTCAATTCTATTCCCTGTGAAACAATATTTATAAAATAAAATACAAAAACTATGAGATTACAATGACCAATATTTCACGTACTAAACGCAATACAAATTTTTATTCTTATTATTTTTATATTATATCATATTTTTATTTTATTATAATTTTTCTGTTTCATATTAAAAATCATCAAATTCACTTTTCATATTAAAATTAATTTTAAAAAATACGTGAATTATTTCTCTTTGAAGAGTCATAACTTTGTCCTTTGTTATCACATGCGAAGTAATCAGCCGATCTAAAATCAAATTTGAAATTCGGTCAAAAATGAGCAATTCAATTTTAAACTCAACAGTATTTATTCAAAGAATATGGATGGTTAAGAAAACCAAAAGTCATAGATGCGGCAATTTCTTTGATTTTCTTCACGAAAATCACTTCATGTGGTAGGCATGTTTGGTTGTTCTTCAAGTTTAATGAGTGAAATTACATTTAATTTGGGTGAATTCTTCGTCCGCACTTATTCGGTCACAAGAAAAAAACAAAAATTGGCAAAAGGTGGCTGGACGAGCAACTTCAGCAAGACGTAAATGCATTGAACTTTGATATTCGGCGGCTTCTTCGGCATTTTCAACAAACGAGATCTGTCTCCTGCCTGAAGTCAAATTTAGCATGTCCCAATAAAAAAGATCGTGAACGAAATGAGTACGTTCGTTACCTTAAATAATATTTAATATGATTATATAAATATAATATATATAAAATTAAAATAATATAATATAATATAAATATATTTTTAAAATTTATTTAATATAAATTATAAATATATTAAAATTAATATAAATATAAAAAATTTTAATTATTATTATATATAATAAAATATATAAATGTAACACGAATATAAAAATTATCAAATTCAACATTCATTTATTTTTAACATAAATATAATTTTAAAAATTATTTAATATAAATATAAATTTTCAAAAATATATATATTTTTAAAAATAAATTATAAAAAATAATATAAACAAATCTAAATTAAATTAAATTACATATTTATAAATATAAATAAATTTAATATTAATATTTTAAATAAAATTAAATTTAAAAATATATATTTAATATTATGTTCACGTCTCATTCGTGTCTGATTTGATTTACTCGTAAACACTTGACCTGACTTTTCGAGACTTACGTTGGTTTGAACTTGGCAAGAAGACCTGACTTTTCAAGACGCAATAACATTTTTTTCAGGTACAAAACGAAAGCTGAGCTCAACATTAAGAGAGCAAAGGGGGGAAAAAAACTCCAAACCGATAAAGAAACGGGCAAAATGGATCCTTTAAGCTGGTTAATGTCCGTTACGTTCTTCTTGGTGTTGGTTCAAGCCTTCCATCTGCTGACAAGAAGGAAAGGAAGAACCGACAAGCTTCCACCAGGTCCATCCCCAATTCCAATCTTCGGGAACCTCTTCCAGCTTGGCAGCAATCCCCATAAAACCTTTACTACGCTTGCCAAGATTCATGGCCCAATTATGACTGTGAAACTCGGCCTGACAACTACAGTTGTTTTTTCCTCGGCAACCTTTGCCAAAGATGTCCTCCAAAAGCATGACCTGACCTTCTCCAACCGAAACATTCCTGGCGCTGTCCGAGCCCTTCAACACCACGAAGCCGGAATGCCTTGGATGCCCCTTTCAACCACATGGAGAAACCTTCGGAAAATCTGTAACTTGCATATCTTCGCCAGTCAGAAACTTGACGCGAACCAATACTTGCGACGCAGGAAAGTAAAGGAACTCCTTGCTGATGTTCGCGATAGTTGCCTTGTGGGTAAAGCAATAGATATTGGTGAAGCTGCTTTCAAAACTACGCTTAATTTGATGTCCAACACTGTTTTTTCTATCGATTTGGCTGATTCAACTTCTGATACAGCTATAGAGTATAGAGAGATTGTGCAGTGTATCAAGGAAGAATTAGGTAAACTCAACCTTGGTGATTATTTTCCTCTTCTTGGAAATCTTGACCTGCAGGGCGTGAGGCGTGGAATGACAACTCACTTTGGGAAGTTGATGGATCTTTTTGATAGAATGATCGATGAGCGATTGCAGTTAAGAAAAATGACTGGCTATGTATCAACCAATGATTTCCTGGATACTCTTCTCAATTTTAGTGAAGACAACAGTGCAGAGCTTGATAGAAATCTGATCAAACATTTGCTTCTGGTATCAACTTGGTCTCATTTCATTTCAGTTTGTTACTCGTTATATTTTAGCCAAGTAATTAACTTCATTTATGAATTGTGAAACAGGATTTGTTTACAGCAGGAACTGAGACAACTGCTAGTACTTTGGAATGGGCAATGGCGGAACTACTTCACAGTCCAAAAGCTTTGCTAGAAGCCCAACGAGAAATTAAAGAAATTATTGGCGAAGGGAGCCTTGTGGAGGAATCTGACATTGCTCGTTTGCCTTACTTGCAAGCAATTGTCAAGGAAACCCTCAGGTTGCATCCAGCAGTCCCCTTGTTACTCCCTCGGAAAGCTGAAGTGGATGTTGAAATCCATAACTTTATCGTTCCAAAGGGTGCACAGGTGCTGGTCAATGCCTGGGCTATAGGCAGGGATCCTAGCGTCTGGTCGGAGCCTGACTTATTTCTTCCGAAGAGGTTCCTGAGGTCAGAAGTGGACATTAAAGGTAGGGATTTTGGACTCATTCCGTTCGGTGCAGGACGACGAATTTGCCCTGGATTGCCATTAGCGATAAGAATGTTGCACTTGATGTTGGGGGGACTCATTAATTCATTCGATTGGAAACTTGAAGATGGAGTCAGACCGGAGAGTTTGGACATGGAGGACAAGTATGGTCTTGTTTTGCATAAAGCTCAACCACTTAGAGCCATCCCGATTCCAATTTAACTATTTTGTGTTGGTGATTTTTATCCACAACTATCGAAGCGCAGCAATTGAAATTCAATGCACAAGAAGTTACTGTTGAATTATTTTATTTTCTATTCCAAGTTTTACGACGATTTTCATCAATCAAATTAAAACCATATCTACTCAAAAGGAACCTTTCAATAACTTTAAGTCATTGGTTACAACTAATATTAACATTTGACCTTTAACGATCAGGTTCATTTCCCCAAAAACCAAAACATAACTACATCTTCTAGATACATGGTTTCAACAGCTTCTTCCATTGTAATTGAAGCATAGAGCACTTCGCTTTTTATTGCATAGAATTTCACCTTTGTTCCAGAGATCGTTCCTAGAACTCATCAAGACAAAAACAGACTGAAAACAAGAATCCTTGTACCAAGGATATAAGGGTATCTACAAGTACATATACTGAATTTGATTCAATCCTCAGACCTTACTGGTGACAAAATCTTTGTCACTTGCTTCCCAGATGGTCGTCCCATCGCATGCACATACCTTCTTGTAATTTTCACCAACCCCAGCGCTTCGGGCAATCACTGCAGCTGCCACACCTGAATCTGACTTATCTTCAGTCTCATATACAGCTACAGACCGCCCAATGAGATCGGCAACTCTGAGCTGCTGTTTGACGCCAGTGTAAAAAGCCTCACCATTGTTATCCACGTCCAGAGTTCCCAGGTCGCCAATTGGCTGTAAAGCAAAGACAAGGTTAAAGAATGAAAAGCAAACACGATGGTATGAAAGAATAGATAACGAGACACTGGCTTATAATTAAACAAATATGTAGTTAACAAAAGAGAAAATATGCCATAGAGAATGGAAAAATCTTTCAAGGGAAAATACAATTTGAAAGGGGTACAATGAAGCTGTCCATATGCACATAACCAAGAGGCAAAACTCTGTGAATCGGTTAACTTGCATGAGTATCAACTCTTTTACAGCATAGAAGCATCTTCCACAATTTTGCTTATATATATATATATATATATATATATCTATCTATATATATATATATATATATCTATATATATATACACACACAAACATATATATATATATATATTCTGTTTCTCAATAAAGAATTCCACCAGGGCAAGATTAAGAACGTTTGGGGTTTTTTAAACATATTTTCTGTCATTAGGGAAATTAAAATTTTAAGATGACACAAATTTGCACAGAATAGATCATTTGAAAATAATGTCAAGGCACCGGTGCACCGTGCCCTTTAGATAGCATAGAGAGGTCCATTAACCAGTAAGTGGTACTTTGAGTCTCATACTTGCACTTGATAGTTACTAAATGAAATTAAACTGACACACACACACACACACACACACACACACACACACAGAGCGAGCAAAAGTTAAATATATATTTAAAAAAAAAAAATGAAGTGCAGATGAGGTCACTTGATGATTTATCTGAAAAAGAGAAATATGAAATCCAGGATAGCAGAAGTTCAGAAAAAACCTCTTTATCAGTTCCTTCATTTGATGGATTAAACACTTTCCCTGTACTTGCAGCACCTCTTGTCAGATCACCAAACTCATTAATAGACCAACCGTGTTTTCCAGGTGACAAACCACTAAAACTGGCTTCAATCCTAGCTAATTCCATGCTCACTTGAGCAAATCGAACTACACCAAAAATTTCAGGACCTTTGAACTCAGCAACTGCCGCAGAAACTAAAAAGTCTGCAAAAGGAAGGACATTTGCTGACATGAGTTGGAGAAATTATTCCATCGCCTGAATCGCATGCTCAGATATGTGTTCAAAACAAATCACTTCAAAAGCTTTAAGGTTCTAGTAAGTGAACATCAATTCCTTATTATTTACATTGAAAGCTCTAACTGAACTGATTTCCAAGAAATAGATAAGAGGGCGCTTTCAGTCAATTTATTTAAGAAATGGTACCATTCAAGTACACCATATAAACAATAATAGCAATTAACAGAAAATTTTTAAAATTTAAAGGACTTCCATCAACAAGCTAAATTGAGGATAAATTTTATTCAATCACTATTTTTTAGCACTGCTCAGCATCTTTTTTCAGAATGACGTAGTAAACTATTGAACTGGCCGCTATATAAATTATGAAATTCCAAGAACAAATATGACTTTCCTTTCTAGTTGTTACGACCAACACACATAAATGAGGGCAGGCAACAAATATATAGGTTCATATAACCAATACGAATACAAGTTAGGTTGACAAACCTTCAGGCACTCCTTGGCCTATTAATCCAGCTTTTCGACCGGTCTGCTCCAATGCCTCAGTCATGGTTTTCACAGGCGAAGAACCAAGTATTCTCACCACTTGATTGCTCAAGTCCGCTTCCACACTCTTGACGCCTTTGGACATATGTACAAAATATACCATAATTGAGTAATGAAGCAAAAAATAAACATGAAAGAATATCCCTTCAAAGCATTAAAAAGTGATCATGCACAAAATTATTAATTTTGCCTTACCATTAACTGCTTGTAACTTTTTCTTGACCGCAGTGACACAACCTTCACACTTCATATCCACCATATACTCAGTCTGATACCAAAATCAGGACCCAAATTTTTAAAAATGTCAATAAAATTTAAGGATTAATCGACACTATCCAATTCATGTTCATCTAAAAAATACTTAATTCATAGCCAGAATAAGCTTTGATAACTGAATTAGGATAATCAAGATGATTAACTTACAAGAAGGTCAGGCAAGGACCCATTTTCCTGCAAATTCAAGATAGAAAGAGTCAAACTTTATTAAAAATAACAATAATAAAGAAGAGCAAGATTTGATGTGAAAAGAAATAGGCAGTGCTTAAAATTGGCAATTTGATAGCAAACCTGAGATGGGTTCTGATAAGATGTGGGTGAAGCCATGTTAAAGGCAGTGGGAGAACTGGCGAAGGTCCTCGTAAGGCCTAAGCGATTTGGTGGTGAAGAGATGAAAGGGAGGGGTTGGGTATTTGGGAAATGAGAAGATTTGCAAGAAGCTGAGGAGGACGAAGAAGAGAAAGCAAAAGCGGCAGGCAAAGCAGAGGCAGAAGCTATGGCTGTTGCTGTGGTCAGCGACCTCAAGAATGCCATTCTTTAGTTTGGTATCCCTTTAACAAAGACTGTTTGCTGTAAGGAGCGTTTCGTCTAGAGCCGCGGTTTAGCTCGCTTTCTAGATGCTTCCAACTGTTCCTTGGCCAATTTTTGGATGATATTTTGGGGTAAAATGATTCTTTTATTATATACATAAAAAAAATCTTGGTTTAAATGAACCACAATGCATATAAAATAAATTATCGATATATATATATATATAATATTAATGAATGTTTAATGATATTGATTAAATTAATATATAAAAATTAATTAATTCATTAATTTTTTAAATTTAGTAAATATTTAATATTTTATTAAATTAGAATTTATCATACTTGCCTTTCGTTAAAAAAGATTTTTTTAAAAAAAATTATTATATAAAAAATAAAAAAATAAAAAATAATTTTTTAAGTGAGCAAAGTTTTTTAATGATAATTATTTCTTAAAAAAAAACTATATACTCCTAATTTATTTTATTATTATGTTTGAGTTTGGTTTGTATATTACTTTTTTGGCTGAATTGATTTTACTTTGGCTGGTTTTATGCAGCTAAAATTATAAAAGGTAATTATCACTAAATAATTATAAGTAAAACCTAGGAATACGATAATAGATAAATCACTAAGATTGTTAATTAGTCATGCAAGTAAGATAGGCTTTGAGTCCTTGACATGCAATGCCATCCCCTTAAAAGAACCATTGTTTTGTCTACCTTTAAAGGTTTAATTAGCTTTTGGAAATATCAAGGGAGCTCTCCCTTACCAATATTCAACCCATACGTCCATGTAATCATGGTTACGAAAGTTCTTGGTAGTCATTAAGTCAGAAATAACATAAATTTGTATTTCTGTATTTTTAATGACACATTTTGAGAAGAATAATGATCATAAGATTGAACGTCTACAATATCGCTTGTTTCCTCCGAAAATAATGTTCTGATCCTGAAATTAAAATCATGTCAAGCTGTTTAGATCGTTCACTGTTTTTTTTCCCCTTTCTGCTGCTTGATTTTGGCACAGAGCTTCCACAAGAATGGCTGAACTTGCGAAGTCTTATGATTCAGTGATGGTAACAAATTGAACTTAGTTGTTTTGAGTATGTCGAACATGATTTTTGGCAGTGGCCAGGGAAACCTTCAGGTTCAGACAAAACTTATACACTGATACTTATTACATAAGCCCGATTGCCAGCGCCAGCGGACATTTCCAAGAATCCAAAGGCCAACTCTCTTCATAATATATATATGTATATATATGCATGGAGTTGCAGACTTGCAGTTTACAATAACTCGGAGCAATTAGCACTACTACCATGTAGCAAAACAAGAGGTCCGGCTGCAAAATGTTGCCGACGCTCTTAAATATTTTTGTAGTAACCCAGATCTCCATGTTTTCTTTCTCCCATGCAAGCAATGAGAGCAAAGTGAAATAGGAAATCAACTTGAACATTTACGTAGTTTTTGTCAAGAAACCAGAGGGCAAAGTTTTAAAGGAGTCTGAGAACTTGCAAAACTGGTACCAGAGGTTTTTACCAGTTACCATCTCAACCATTGACCAGCAACAACGCATTGTATACTCCTATCGGAATGTGGTAACCAGTTTGCTGCCAAACTGAATGCGTATGAAGCAAAAGTCATCGAAAAGGTGGAAGGAGTACTGAAAGTCCATGCTTAAAGAGTATTGCCTTTGCATACTACTCATAGTCCTGAATTCTTAGGGCTGAAAAAAAAAGTACGCGATTTTGGAAGCAATCAAATTATGGGAAGGGAATGATTGTTGGAGTTCTTGACATTGGAATCATTCTGAATCACCCTTCCTTCAGTGATGAAGGAATGCCTCCAGAAAAATGGGCAGGTAGATGCGAGTTGATGGGTTGCAATAACAAGTTAATTGGTGCAAGAAACTTTCGAAACGATGAACAAGGTCAACGCCCATTAGATCAGGAGGGGCACGGCACTCACGCGGCTATCGCAACTGCTGGAAATTTTTTGCTAAGTGCCATCGCACCTTGAGCTTACTTGGCAATGTGCAAAGTCTGCGGTGAAACGTGCGTTGACAGTGATATACTGGCGGAAATGGATGCTGCTGTTGAGGACGGTGTTGATTTGCTTTCAATATCCAGTGGTGGAGCTTCTGCACCTTTCCATGAAGATGTGATTGCAGTGGGTTCATTTGGGTCTGTTGAGAAGGGAATATTTGGAAGCTGTTCAGGAGGGAATTAAGGCCCATATAGGAGTAGCCTATCACACGAGGCTCCTTGGGTTCTCACTGTAAGAGCAAACACCATTTATAGAGAGATAATAGCTACGATATGGCTAGGAAATGGTTATCTTATCCCTGGAGAATCCCCATCTCATCCTAAAAATTTTTGTTCAACTTCGCTGCCTCTCATTTATGCAGGTGCCAATGGTAAAGCATCATCTAGGTTATGTGCACTGGGATCATTGAGAGGCATCGATGTCAAAGGGAAAATAGTACTATGCGAGATCGGTGATATACGAGAATCAGCAAACGGAAAGAAGTGAAGGATGCTGAAGGTGCTGCCATGATACTCATGAATGATGAACTCAATGGATTTAGTACACTAGCTGATCCTTACGTAATTCCTTCAACGCATGTGACTTACATGGCAGGAATGAACATCCTAAACTATATCAATTCGACATCAAAGGCAACGGCCACTCTCTTGTTTGAAGACTTTTGACGGGTTGAAAAATAAACGTCAACTTACTTCTTTCTCCTCTAGAGGCCCTAGTTTGGCGAGTCCTGGAATTTTGAAACGAGGCATTATTGGGCCAGATGTGAGCATCCTCGTTGCATGGCCAGTTTCTGTTGAGAACAAGACGAACACAGTTTCAAATTTTAATGTAATCTAAGGCACTTCAATCTCTCATCTTATTCTGATCGCTGATTTGCTCAAAAGTTCACATCCTGACTGGTTACCTGCTGACCATTAAATCTGCAACCATGACTATAGTGACCCTGGATGGTCAGCCAATTCTAGATGATAGATGGTCTCCATCCAATTTATTCACAATTGGTGCAGGCCATATTAACCCTACAAAGGCAGACAATGCGGGACTAGTTTATGACATCCAACCAGATGATTACATTCCTTATCTATGTGGCTTAGGTTACACAGATGATCAGGTTAGAGTCATAGTGCAGCAGTCAGCGAAATGCTCAAATGATACCAAAATCGCTGAAGCAGAGCTGAATTATCAGTCATTTTCAATTGTACTAGGGTCTACCAACTGCACGTACACGAGGACAGTAACAAACGTCAGCCCTGCTGGTTCATCTTACAGTCTGACAATCGCTGCACCACCAGGAGTAGACGTCATTGTAACAACTGATAAGATTGTCTTCACTGAGGTTAACCAAAAAGCAACATTCTCAGTGACACTTAGCCTAAGCTATCAACTTCTAGGAACTTTGTTCAAGGTTGTCTCTATTGGAATTCTGCTCTGCATTCTGTTAGGTCCCCAATTGTAGCTACATATGAATGAAGCATTGGTAATCTGATCTTTCATAGCAGGCATGGAAAGCAATGCTGAGTTGCCTCTCTTCTAAGACTAATGAACTTTCTCATATTGTAGTTAGTTGAATTAAATTCTCTTATTCCTATAAATCACCTAGCTTACTTGTAGAACATAAAGAAATAACTGTAGCAAGCAAAAGCAATTCCTGGAATTTAGCAGGAACTAACTTCTGAATCTCCAGTTTTGAAAGGAACTAGAAGGGGAAAAAATGAAACTCGTTTCAATACAAATAGCAGAACTTGCTGCTTTCTTTTTGAATAACGCTAACCTATATCTTCAGTCAGAACGTGCAATGATCAAGCATAGTCTTAGCTGTGTAAATTAGTCACAAGAAGTGTAGTTCTATAGTGAGCTATAGGTTCAGATTTGTTACCATATTCTAAATCATTAATGTAGTTCTAAGATTATGCTCATTAAATGGGAAAAAAATCAAGAAATTATGAGATTATATCCTTGTATAAGCGGCTAGAAAACAGATAAGAGTGTTTGCCTTTAGCTATTGTCCCTATATCATGGGCAAAGCTGAAGATAAATGATACTTGCAAAATTACTATGGAGACGCTTAGGTTAATATTTCATGATCTGTATCGGTAAACGACACAACTGGTAGCCTGTTAATTGCTATCGAGAGCAAGAAACTAAAAGAAGGAAAAAAAACATAATCAAGAGAACTCTTGATTCCTTCTACGATTTATCCGCATGTTTCCTTGGTTCTGCAATGAGGCTTCCTATGCATTTTCACAACTTATCTTTTTTCCAAAAATATTTCGAAAAAATTCCATAATCCTAGTTTGCATCACAAAGTTAGAACTTCATTTAATATTTGGCGATACAATCCAGGTAAATATCCCATATCATAGTAAATGTAAATGTTTGATCGAAATCAACACCTTAGAAATTGTCATCATACTCCTTCTTGCAAGTCAACATCTGATCGATTGTCACCACACTCTTCCGAATTTCATAAGAACAATCCATCCCCAAATATTTTAGTACTGCGAATTCTTAATCGAAGAGACTAAGCAAGAAATTACTTAGGACACATAAAATGTTCATGTTTACGCAATAAATAAATTAAGTAAAACAAGAAGTCAATAGCAGTCGGCTTTGCTGAAGCCGTTCCCAAAGTTCAAACATATCTGTTATACATAAGGTGCATCGATAATTTGTTTGCAGCGGCTGGATAGAGCAGCGGGCAATACCACGTTCCAATCCAAAAAAAGCCGTAACTCAGATTGTGGCTTACATCCTGAATCGACAATCTGACAAACTAGTCCTAACAAGCCTGTTCTTCTAGCCCCAGTGATAATTGTCAAGTTTAGTAAAGTGGACGGCCAACATCTATATAAATGGAGGTGTGGGAAGAAAGTATTATATGGTAATTCAAAACATTAGGATTCTCCATTCCTTTAACCAATATGAAGAGCAGAAGTACTGAACTGGTGCCAAAAATGGTAGCCATTTTGGTTACTGTTGTTTTCATGTTTATCATTCCTTTAGCAGTTGCTCAGGAAGTGGAAGTTTTGGCCATGAGTAAGGAAAATGGGAAAAGCAGCTTGTCAACTTATATTGTTCAACTAAAGAAACCAGAGGGAGTCTTTGCAGAAGCAATAGACTTGGATGTTTGGTATCAATCATTCCTTCCTATCACGATCTCCAGCCAGCAAATGCGGATGGTTTACGTATATCGAAATGTGGTAACCGGATTTGCTGCAAAACTAACAGCAGAAGAAGCAGAAACAATGAAAAGAAAAGAAGGGATCATATCAGTTCGGCCTGAAAAGGTATATTCTCTACATACAACACACAGTCCGGACTTTTTGGGGTTGCAACAAAATCTTGGATTTTGGAACCAATCAAATTATGGTAAGGGAGTCATAATCGGGCTTCTAGACACTGGAATAACCCCCGGTCACCCTTCCTTCAGTGATGAAGGGATGCCTCCGCCACCAGCTAAGTGGAAAGGGAAATGTGAGTTTGATGGTGGATGCAATAACAAGCTAATTGGTGCAAGAAATTTTGTGAAAGGTGAGGCAGGGCCACCAACTGATGAGGAAGGTCACGGCACTCACACAGCGAGCACAGCTGGTGGAAATTACGTGAAGGGTGCCAATGTGTTTGGCAATGCCAATGGTACGGCTGTTGGCATGGCACCTTTAGCTCACGTGGCAATGTACAAAGTATGTGGAGAGTTCTGCTCAGAAAGTGCAATATTGGCTGCAATGGATGCTGCCATCGAGGATGGAGTTGATGTCCTCTCACTTTCATTAGGCGGTGGTTCGTCTCCCTTCTATATGGACTCAATTGCAGTGGGTGCATTTACAGCTATTCAGAAGGGTATATTTGTGAGCTGTTCAGCTGGCAACGAGGGTCCCTTCCTTGGTACCTTGTCAAATGAGGCCCCGTGGATTCTTACAGTCGGAGCAAGCACCATCGATAGGAGCATAGCAGCAATAGCCAAGCTAGGGAATGGATTAACAATTGATGGTGAATCCCTTTATCAGCCTAAAGATTTCCCTTCGATGTTACTGCCTCTGGCGTACGCGGGAGCAAATGGTAAGGCATCGTCCGCATTCTGCGCACCTGGATCATTGAAAGATGTTGATGTCAAAGGAAAAGTGGTTTTGTGTGAAAGAGGTGGCGATATAGGAAGAATTGACAAAGGCCAAGAAGTGAAGGACAATGGTGGCGCTGCCATGATCCTCATGAATGACCAGCTTAATGGCTTCAGCACAATAGCTGATCCTCACGTACTTCCTGCAACACATGTGAGTTATATGGCGGGTTTGAACATCCAAGAGTATATAAACTCAACACAAAAACCAACAGCTACAATCTTGTTCAAAGGAACCATAATCGGAAAGCCAACGGCACCTGAAGTCACTTCTTTCTCCTCAAGAGGCCCAAACATGCAAAGCAATGGGATCTTGAAACCAGACATCATTGGCCCTGGTGTAAGCATTTTAGCTGCATGGCCAGTTTCGGTGGAAAACAAAACAAATACAAACTCAACGTTTAACATGATTTCTGGCACTTCCATGTCATGTCCTCATCTCAGTGGGATTGCAGCTTTACTCAAAAGCTCCCATCCAGACTGGTCTCCCGCTGCTATAAAATCAGCCATCATGACTACAGCCAGCTTGGTGAACCTTGGAGGGAAGCCCATTGTTGACGAAACAGACACTCCTGCTGATGTCTTTGCAACTGGTGCAGGTCATGTTAACCCATCAAAAGCAAACGATCCTGGCCTTATCTATGATCTGCAACCAGATGATTACATCCCTTACTTATGTGGCTTGAATTACACCGACGAGGAGGTAACAACTATAGTGCAACGAACGGTGAACTGCTCCAGTGAACCAAAAATAGCTGAAGCAGAGCTGAACTATCCTTCATTTTCTATAACATTACCGGAGTCTGGTTCTCAGACATTTTCGAGGACAGTGACAAATGTTGGCCCAGCAAGCTCATCCTACACATATGAAATCGTTGTGCCAGCCGGCGTAGATGTTAGTGTAAAACCGAGAAAGATTGTATTTTCAGCATTGAACCAGAAGAGAACTTACTCGGTTACATTTAGCAGACAAAAGAACATCGGAGTACAATTTTCCCAAGGACTTCTTACGTGGGTTTCGGCTCAGCATAACGTTACAAGCCCCATTGTTGCCATATTTGAATAAGGAGTAGCTCGAGAAGCTTGTGCTTTGTAGCAAAGGAAGCACTGCCACTGACTTAAATCCCATGCACGGCCAAGTTTTCTTGCAAAAGTCTGTTAGTATTTCATTATTCCTGGTTCACAATTGTCTATCTGTTTTATGTGTTTTTCTTTAATAATTGTTGAAGTGAAACAAATAACTGACTGATTAAGCATCATTGCTATTCACCCCCACTCATGCTTTGGAGTTCAAGTATTTTTTAGTAAGTTCCTGCTTTTCAGTTCAGATGCCATTTTCGCAATTAGTGTAAGAAGAGAAAGCTATCAAGGAAAAAGTTTTGCCTTTGTCTGCACATGATTCCTTGGCACCTGGCACACGGCGGTTGTTTTTGGTGAGAAGATCCTTAGTGATAAACTACGACATCTCAAGTACACAGTTCTCACTGGTGGGTTCTTTAGGTTTTGATTTGCTGCCTGGATTGATGAGGTAGATATCTAGACAATAAGACAATATCAGCAAAGATGAACCAAAAGATGTGTACCCAAAAAGCTATATCAGCTCCAATCTCGCCTATTTAAGGGTTTAAATAAATAAAGAAGAGAGATCCTAAAGCATGATTTTTTATTTTTTTTAGATTATGACCCAGTTCATTATTTCATGAAATTTTTTATTGTTATATCATATTTATATGGAAATAAATCTAGATTTTAAAAAAAAAAGTATGATAATATAAATTAAAAGAATAAATAAAAATTTTGGTTCTTAATTAAAAAGTTTACTTTTGAAAAGTTTAAAAGTCTTTAAACTTATTTAGAAAACCAAAAGTTTAATTATCAAATCAAAATAGATAATCAAATTAAAAACTCATATTTAAATTTTTAGAAACTTAGAATTTTGATTGATCAAATATGTTAGTTCATAAAGATACCGTGCTTAATGTCAACTATTTTAATATCAAAATATATAAAAAAAAATCTTTAACAATAATATAATACACGTTGCATTGATTGTATTAATCATATTTAAATATGTTACGTCGTGTCCATTAAATCAATTTTTTATGCAAGTATTTTCATATTATGTTCACAATTGTTTAATATAAAAAAGATCATAACATTTGAAAACAAAAAAAAAAAAATTAATTTAAACTTCAAATTTGAATAACGTGTTTTTAGTATCTTTAAAATTTATAGAATGTCATGGTGGTTGCTTAAACTAAATGATCCAAGGGTTTTATTCTTTATATATGACCAAAAAGGAAAAACCATCTATTCTTTCTCAATCATAAAAAAGAGAACAAAAAAAAAAGGCAAATGTTAAAGAGTTGGGGCACGACATTGCCAATTGATTTATGTACAAGTGTGCAACTGCCCCGTATAAAAAATACAACAATCACATCATAGAATAGAGTACATAAAAATGTGTACAACATGACAACCTTAAAAGTGTCAATCGATAGTTTAATATTTTGGTGGTTCAGACTCTTAATGACGAAATATCTTGTATGACACAATTTGTCCCTTTTGTCAGCCACATGGGAATGTTCTAGATCCTGTGCCCTAAAAGGATAGCCATCCTCATTCTCTGACATAAACCAGAGGAAAATATGGCTAATTGACATTTCATGAATAAAACTTGAAAAATATAAATTCAGAAATGCGGTTGCCATATAACTGATTCTGTATACTACAAGAACATGAAAACCAGTAAAAGGAGAAACGTGCACTTTATACATATCTTAACTTGCTTCATCAAACTCATCATAGTACAAATATAATATATATAATTATATATACATATACATATATATACATATATATACACACACACACACACTCAGTGCCAATGTCTCCACACACTAGACTGATTGTAACAAATTTTGGCCATCAGGAGCAATTTACCAAAAAAAAAAAAAATTCAATAGTTTCTTACGCCATTGACGATGAATATTATCCTAAATACTGTATCACAAAGTGAACAAGTTTCAACGAAGCTGGATCGCAATCCAGCTTGTTTTCAATTAAATTTCTTATCTTTATACAACCATCGGCCAATCCAAACTCACATGCAAGAAAATATCGTTATGATCAGACGGCTATTATACAAATCCAACTAATAAGAGGAAGATCAAGTTTTATCATAATCCATTTCATGCATTAGATGGCTACAACTCCTGCACTTCTGCAAACCTGATAAACATTTACTGCTGCCATTATCCATGTGAGGAAAACCTGGCTTTATTTCATGTTGCTTGCAGTAGAGCGTTCTATAGATGGGTATTCCTATTAATAGCATAATAGCACTTCAAAATATATGCGTCCCAAAAAAAGATATGTTTGTTCTTAGCAAGGCAAAGAGAGAGGGAGATCCTAAAACTTAGCCAATGAGCAGACTCTCTTCACTTTTTTTTAAAAAAAAATTTCTATTCTTCTTCTCCTTGTTTTAAAATAATTCTAGCTACAACGAATAAACCAAAATCATGCTCAACATAAGATGCAAGCATATATATGGAGAAGAAGTATTCCTCATCAATCAAAGGTAAAAACATATAATGATGTGTTAAGTAAGATAAACATGCAACATAATTTTACCTAAATCATCTGAATTTCCCATGTCATTTTTCCATTCAGTCACTGATGAATCAACTACATACGCATTTCCTTATTAACCTCCTATCCGAAAGCGGATAAAAGGTAAAAGACTCTGCTGCAGGACAGATTCTGCCAGAATCTTCAGACTGTAGTTGAAAAAGTAATATTAGCAATCTCATTCAAAATATACAGTGCTCAAGTATCAGAAAATCTCTACCATCAGCGGCTGTAACCAGATATAAATTACGGGTGGAAGGAGAGAAGTGTTAAAAAAAACGGAAACGTAACTCTTTTGAGGCCTAATATGAGCTATTACTTCAAGTGACTTTACAGCCAAATGTGATATAACTCCCAAGTACTGATCCTAATTGCAAAAAGAAGTGGAATTAGTAAATTAAAAAGTTGTGCCAAACTAGATAACAAGGCAACTAGAACATCATTATCACACACAATAGCAGGCAGGGAAAAAAAAATAGAGTATGGTAGGGTTACAATATAAGTAAATGAACTAATATTAAGATAAATTATGGCCAATTCCTTACTTAAAACCCAAAGAAAAAAATAGAGGCGAAATGACTTTGGTAAAATCAACACACAATAATGTAAAAGTTTCAGAAAACAATTAAAAACTAATTATGCAGAGGAATTCCTCCCATTTTCCTTCTACTACTTCAGTTTCTCGGCAACCAAACAGGACATAAAACTTAAAAAAAAAAGTAGAAAGAAGGAAGAAGAAGAGATTACCTGTTTGAGATAGAAAACCAAACAGAGAGCAAAATCAGGAGAGTGTGTTGAAGTGAAAGTAGCAAGCGATTGTCTTTGTCTTATGCCTTTACCTGTCGTAATGAAGCCTAACGGTTTTTTTAACTAGTCTTCCAAAATTTCCATTTTTGTAATTGAACCTGCCAAATTAGACACAGGGATGGGAAAATGGGTCTTTTTATTTTATTTTAGACCTTTTCACATTAGCGGCTCTTAAGATTGGCGATCGAGCAGCTTTAGGTTGGCTTCCTTCGGCGCCGTTGAAAGTGGACTACTGCGTTCTTAAAAAAGATTTAAACTGGGCCAGCTAGTTGAGACCCTGGTGGTTTATATGGGCCATCCTTGCCCTAAGCCATGCCGAAAAAAGATTCAGAATTTTTTCGGCTTAGACCACGATTATGGGGTTCTGTGAGCGTCCTCCAGTTCTCTGCATGGATTCAAGATTTAGTTTTTGATTCTTTGCTAGTTAAATTTTGTAATTTTCATTTTAAAAAGATCTTTTAATGTGATTGACATGTGGGCTTACGTAACAATTTAAGTTGATTATTTATAAACTTTTATAACATAGAGTTTCATTTTGTTTTCTTGGTTCATAACTCTACTGCTGCGTGGTTACAGAGTAAAGCAGAATCCCACATGGTCTCTCTGGACTCGAGTAAAACTTGTGTAACTCAGAATTCATTAACGAATCCATGGCTGTTGAACCTGCCAGCGGCGTTTGAGACGTTATCAAAGAAAGCAGCCATTTTATATGATAAGGGAATGACAGTTTATCTACTAAAGACAAAAATTACAGTAATTTTCTAGTTAATGAATGCTTTTAAACACCAATAATAACGCCACTTAGAATTGTGTCCTAAAGAAGTTAGGTGGAGTGGACTAGTAGAGTTTGACAAGTTCAACAGGACTAGTTAGCTCTTACAGGGAAATCATGATGCTTCCTACTCTGCCATGTGAGTTGATATTTTGATGCTTTTGTTTTCCTTCTCAACTGGTCGCGTAGTTGATTGGTGTAAGGCGAAAGAGGGCCTTCTTTTTGTCTGCAATTTCGCTTTCGGGTTAGAAGTCGCATTGGCCCCAATAATTAAAATGAAAAAAATAAAGGAAATATTCACAGGTACAAAGAATCAATTTCCAATGAATTCTAGGAGTATCCAGTTTTGGAATTTTCAATCATTGTGGTATTTCTTTCGTATGCAAAAAATGTACATTTTGCTTCTTATTTGCTAGTCTAGTTTTACGGTATCATTATGCTACATGAACATAACGCATGTGTTGTTAGAAACTAATTTATCAGTTGCCTTTTAAACATCATTACTGTGAGCTCCAATAGCGAAAAGGTTCGAGTCATTTGGCTCTACTATTTCCTACAGCTCAAGGAGGAAAAAGCCATCTGTTCCATTTCCATAGTATAAAAATATCTATGACCTTGCAATTAATAGTGATGGTCTGTTTGTTTGTTGTGCACTCTCAGAAGAAGCTCGGAACGTAATTAACAAGGATGTTCTATGACCGCCCTGGGAAAGAAAGGGGTGATAATAAAAGTTGGACGTGGGGCTCTTATTGCTGAGAAGGATGGTGAGAAGTCACCTGGGTGGTGCAGCTCTTGATCTATTTGAGAATGAGCCTGACGTTCCAGAAGAGCTATCTTCCATGAATAAAGTTGTCCTTTCTCCGCGTTGTGATGTTGGAACTCCACAATGCTTTAATGCCTTGGAGGAATTTGAATGATTACAGCTAACCTGAAAACATTCATTTCAAATAAACCTCTGCAGTACATGGGTTGAATTGCTTACTTCAGTTGCGCTATCAGCAAGTCAGAGGCACCCAGCTAATCCAAGAAAGTCTCTCTAGTAAAAATCATCACGTTGACATGTAAAATAAGTTTTCGACGGAAACCAAGTCTGGGGTAGGTCAATCTCTGCAGTTTGTCAGAATGGCAAGCGTGAACTTGTATGAGGATGTGGGATTATAATATCTAAGCTGGAAAGCTAGTCCAACTCTCTAGTATGCGTTGAAAAATGGAAACTTTGTTAGAAACATCATTTTGCTACTTTCACAAATTAAGGCTGAAAATTGAAGGGTAATGCAACCTTAGATTAGTGTTCTTCAAACCCTTCAAGCCCTTAACATGAATGTGATGTATGAACTATGAATTAATTATCCCCAAAAAAAAAAAAAGAAAAAGAAAGTGAGGCATGGATTACAGATTAGATTTGATCTGACGATTATTGGTTGTTCATGGATCAATATCCTTTTGAATTTTAGATCTTTTTTGTTTGTCTTGCGTCGATACCCTGTTTATTTGTGTTTGATGTAGAAGGAAAGCATTCAAGGCGGTAGTAGGAGGGAAATTATGCACGACAATCTACAAGACTGCTTGCCCTGTTTCTCCCCATCACCCTTTCATGGGGCATTTCAAAGGACTCTCCATGACATTAGGACCAAGACCAATTGCAATCCCAGTCTTTTTACATTTACATTTACTCTGTACTCAATCAATGCCAATTGATTAGCTTCTTTGAAATATGTTTACTAGTGAACCTATTACCATTTTGACGGCAGGGTCCCTATGATGCAAAATGCTTTGAACTTTGATATTGAAAAATCCTATAGATCTTAAGTATCAATGGTTCATTAATTTACAGAGCTTAAGAAGGGGAAATGATTTTGGTAGGGGCAGTTTAAGGAGACAAATTGAGGAAGAAAATGTAAAAAAAAGTCCATTAATTCATAAAGAGCTTAAACACAAGGAAGCAAATCAGCCTCTTATTATCCAATAAAGCAGGTAAAGAGAAGTCCAAGCAAGGAGTGAAAGACAGATACAACACTGGCGTCAGCCTACCACAACCAAGGCTTTAACCCCCAGAATATATAGCACATCATCAGAGTTCAGAAAACAGCTTATCACAACAACGAAAATATAAGAAAAAAAATATTTGTTTTAATGTAAACTAAAGACTGGTTTCAGTTGGGCAGATCATCCTGAGTCTTCCTGAACAGCTTGTGCTGGATATGCTGAGCAAAGGTGCGAGGAGGGAACAATGGAGGCTCTGTCTCAGACACCGTCTCTGGCAGTGGCTTGAGGATGATTTTCTCCTTCGGCGGCTCGCAGAAAACTGCCCATGAAATCCGAACCTTCTCCTTGTTGACCAGACCCCTGTGAAGGATGCTCTTGAACTTTCCATTGCTGAGGATCTCAATGGTGTCGCCAATGTGCATGATGATGGAGTTGGGAACACATTTTGCGGTCACCCACTTGCCTTCGTAGAAGAGTTGCAGGCCAGGAACCATGTTGTGGAGAATGAAAGTGAGTGCACTTACATCTGTGTGAGCTTCCACGCCGAGAGCGAGTTCTGGTTGAGGGCATTTGGGGTAGTAATTGATCTTCATTTGGAGGAGTAGCTCTTCCAAGCCACCAACTTCTTTCTCTAGCCTTCCTTCTTCCAATCCCAAGCAAAATGATAGAGCCGACAGTATTTTGCTTGCTAGGCCTCGCAGTTGCCTTGCATACTCACTTGTGACTTCACTGCATATGTATAGTAACCAGTTAACTTTGTATAAAAATAATTTAGTTGCAAGAAAATATAAGTCGATCAGAAGTCAACAATATTAAAATGTAAACAAGTCTAAACTCACGTGTAGTCGCTTGGTGTTTTAGGCCAGATTGACAAGTCTCTCTTATCCTCGGGATACACAAGATGGAAGAAGTAGTCCTCCCACTCAAGCTGCCCACTGGCATTGTTAGCAAGCTTGCTGCCATACCCTTGAATCTTCCCCGAACCCTGCTCGTTGGCATACTTCTCTTTCTCCTCAATAGGAAGTTCAAAGAATTTCTGCCCAACTTTCCTGACACGATCCATGAGCTCCTCCGAGATCCCATGGTTAACAAGGTGCATCACCCCCCACTCCATGGCAGCTTTCTTCAACTCCAGGCGACACCTCTCCCGCACCTCGACGTCCTCAGAGTCAATCTCCTTTAAATCGATGGTCGGAACCTGAGGCCCTTCCTCTTTCTTCTCTTCTTCAAATACATTACCGATGCTCGTCAGCTCTTCCTGAGGTCTAATATACTCTTTCGGGATCGATTGAATCCCACTGCTCGCCAAGCTTTCTACTCTGGGTGCCACTGAAGTCACCATTCTGCTGTCTAATTTTTTTTTTAAAAGAAAAAGTTTGTTGTTTAAACTCTCTCAAGGCAATATTTGTTGTGTATTGCAGTATGAGAAATATATGCTGTGACGCTGATGGATAGCGGGGTTTTTATAGGGCAATCGTTGAACAAAATGCTCAGATAAAGATTAGGGAAAACAATGGCAAATTAGGCAATGAGCCACCAACTGACAAGGAAATACTATTTGACCTCGGAAAGAAAAAGAGATGGTAAGTTGTACACGTGGGTGAGTAGCCACGGTCAAACTGAACTGACGGGAAGATTGGAGCCTGAATCTAACCATCTCCATCCACATTAATTTAATCATAATTTAAAATTATATAACATTCGTCAAAATTTATAGGTTTTTCATAATTTTATGCTATAATTCAATAATTATAAAATTATAAAACCTCACTCTCATATAGTAATTCTTCTAAGACTAAATTTTTTTCTTTAAATACAATCAAATGTTGAACAAGGAATTTTACTGAGTCATACTTAGATAATAATTTTTGTTTATGGTTTAATTTCATATAATTAGATAAGAAAATCATACATGCTCAGCAAGAAATTACAAATCAATATTGAAAAACATCTTGAATAATTTTTATTGCAAGAATTATTAATAAATTATCAAAATAAATATTTATTAATTATATACGGTATATAATAATAAAAAATTAACATTTTATATGCTAAAAAAAGAGACTGTTATATATACAATTTCTATGGAGCATAGATCCCAAAAAAGAAACAAAAAGAACTTTCTGGGGTTAGACGATTATTATTATATTTATGTATATATATTATATTTATATTTTATTTATAATATTATATTTAAAATATTATATATAAATTTTTAAAATATTTATTTATTCATATTTAATTATTTTTTATAATATAATTGTATTATATCTGATATTATAATAGATATAGAGGCAAAATATGTACATTACATGACCGACCTAAAATAAAATTGTGCTGTTAAACGTGGTCAAACTGGCAACTACCAAACCAAGGCCGCACGTTTCATCTAACCCCGTCGTTGGATTATTTTATATATTTAAGCCAAAATTAATGTACGGCACAGAGGATTCAAATGATTTAACATACTTATCCACGCATACATTATTACTGAAATGGAATTAAAATCTTAACTCCTGCTACTCCAATTGGAATATAATTAATTAATTAATTATTACATGCAGTATAAAAACTTCATTAATTGCAATTTAAATATAACTAATTTTAAAATGTTTAAATTTTGACACAGTTATGTGAGGAAATTATAAAAAAAAAGAAGTCTTAGCCTGAATTAATTTTTACACTAGTCTGTTATTGCATGGGATCGAAACAGTCGGATGCGAAGACAATACACATGTTCAGGAACGAAATTTAATTCTACGAAAATTTATTTGTTCAAATAAATGGATGAAAAATTTTAAAACTAAGGCTCCATATATTGAGAAAGATGGAGACAAGTTGGTGGCTCGTGTTTCATCTTGTGAGCTTTCGGTCAGCCTCTGCTTATCCGATACGTAAACAGGTAAAGACGAAACAATTATATATATATGGGGAAGGTTATATTATTGTATGATAAAATCTATGGGCATAGGAACATTGTTTTATATTTATTTATTTATTTGCAGGCATATCAGATCATAAGACACCCACAACATGAGAGGTTGAAAAGAATGAATAGAACTTTCTTCTTGAATAATAGATTTATTTATTTATAAAATAAATAATAGATTAGCGGATAATTTTTATTTATTTATAAAATATACGTAATTAATCTTTAATTTTTATTATTATTAATATACATTTAAAAGTATTTAAATAATGTTATTAATTAAATTGATATTTGATTAACTCATGGACATCAATTCAATTATTTTTTTTGTCCAACCTCAAAATTAAAGATATTTTAACGAACAGTGTGTGTGAATCATAATATGAATATATCTATATTCATCTAAAGCTTATGTCACATCAAATTAAAGTTTAATTTAATTTATTTATACAATTAATTTAAAAAAATGATATTAAACTATTTTAACAACGAGATTCTAATATTTACACCTATCTCTTATCCAAAATAAGAATTATATCTAATAATTTTATATATCTGTATCTTATTTATATTGTTTTATTTTTAATACTCATTATGTTTAAAGTATTATATTCATTTTAATACATAAATAATTTTACATAAATTTTGATAGATTTATAAATTCATATCATATTTATATTATTTTTCATAAATTATTTTTGTAATTCTATTTATATAATATAAACATATTATATTCAAAATTATCAAATATAATCATTAGCACATTCGCTCAATCCATCTTCTGTAATTTTTATCTCGTAACTTTCATGGGGTAATATTCCTTCTATTTTCTTTTTTTGTGATCCACGTTTATGCGTCGATTTTGAAATCTAAAATATTCGCAAGTAAGGAATGCATGTCTGCCGTATTTTCAAATACGACGATGCTAACCAAGAAAATATGTCAATGAGAAAATTCTTTTTCTCATCAAAGTTCATACCATATATGTATATATAATATGTA
>JBBYHO010000020.1:13439614-13458679 GCA_038382025.1 Adansonia gregorii
TAATTTAATTTTACACTAATATAAATAAATATTCTGTCAGATGTAATCAATAGTTTTATCACCTAAAATCAAACAAATATTTTAATTAAAAAGATTGGAAAAGTAACGTTTTCTAGTCATAGAGTATTATCTCAAATTTTCAATTAATTAAGTTATTCAAACTAAGAGAGTCGAATAAGGATTTTTATTTTAGTTTTTATATAATTTAAGGATTATCATCTTATACTTTTATTAAAATACATATCAAATACAAATATTAAATATAAATATTTTACGAAAAATAAACATATTTTAAGAAAAATAAAAAATTCAAAGTAAAAATAACATTGTCCTGAGTATATTGTTACATATAATATGTAACTCTTCCATACATGAAATCTTACAATAAATCACACAATTTTTATGGTAGTTTCATCCATTTTTTTCTTTGTAAATCAAAGAAATATTAACGAAAAAAGATTGCTTATTTAAACCTTGGGAAAGTTTTGAAGCTTAATTTAATTTATTAAAATCGTAAATTAATATTTAGACACTCGGGTTTTTGGATACTTAATTTCTTTCGGGTAGCCCGATAAACAATTCCGTTTCCACCTCCATCACCTCCATACTCTGGATTTGGCGCTCATCGGATAGGCTTGTCGACAATTTTCGAGGCTCCATTCCACACTAATGTCATTAAAATATCAAAATCAATTGCCATTCATGCATTAGTTTACAATATAAGAGAAATTGCGGTTTAAAGGCTAAAAAATTTTGAGATTTGAATCCAAATCTATTAGATGATATTTTTTAAAGATGTCGATTCATCAGTTCAATCATTTTTTTCGTTAACAAAAACTTTGGAGAAGAGAGGGTAATCTATTCAACCAAATCTTATGATGAGGGAGATAATAAGATAATTTAATTAACCATGATGTGATTAATTATAATCTTATATATTATGATATAGGAACATATTGAGGAACAAATATATAGTACCTTTTGTCGCAGCTTCGCATTTTCTTCTCCAAGGCGTCTCTCCTGAATGTTTAACAAGAAAATGGAAATAATAATTGTCCCAAGTAATATATATATATATATTTCCAAATTAAAAAAAGAAAAGAAAAGAAAAGAAAAACAGTTATGATTACCTCTTTCTTTAGCTTCTCAATCTGCTCCAAGAATACCTGAATCTGAACAGATCAAAATCAAGTCATTAACCCAAAAGTATCACTGGAATGGAATAATTTGAACATGCATGTGAATTTTTTTTTAATGTACCTTTCTTGCCCTAATTCTGCTTAAGCTTTGTTCCAATTGGTATTCTAACAGTTGTAGTTCATTGACAGAACATGGTTCCAACCCATTTCCCAATAGTTTTCTGTTATAAATTGAAAAAAAACAAAGAGATTAATGCATGCAAATGAAGAAAAGAATCTACTCCAAATTAAATATGAAGTAATGGGTTTCAAAGCTAAGGGATTTAACTGTCTAGAATCTTCCAGTAATTCGATCTTCTTCTCCAAGCTTTGATCGTCTTCATTGACATTCTTCATGCAAAAGTTCAGCAATTAGTTGATTAATGGCAAGCTTGTACGAATGAAGAGATGTATCATGAGAAAAGATGCTGCCTGCTTCATAGTTCATAGGTCTTCGCTACCAGGAAGAACTTAACTTATTTTTTGTATATATATATATATGCATAAGAATTAATTGACCTTCCAAAGATCTTGGTTATGAACAACAAAGGTCACAGATTCAAATTTCGGCAGCATTTGAAAAAATTAGCACAAAACAACTGCAATATTATGTATGCTGGAATAAAGCTGTAACTAAGCCACGCATACAAAAACACCAGAAAAATGCAGGCTGAACCAGAGAACATAAAGTCCACAAGATTACTAATAAATTAATTCATATTTATCATTCACAAATAATAATGATTTTTTGTTCATGGATCGCAAAGACAGATTCTAAGTTCTAGCTTTCTATTTACTAATATTTCAAGGCTTAGATAAGAACAACTAGTGCAAGACGGGATGATGGCTACAGAGCTACTTACGTGCATGTTTTCCTCTATCTCTTTGCTGCTGAGTCCAGGCTCCTTTCTCTTCTGATACCGCTCTATGGTTTTGTTCATACTGAAAAGCATCCCCAAACACACGAAAAATTGATGAACAACAATGAATGAGTGTATACGTCTAATTTTACCATGAAATTGAAATGATAATTATTCCTTCGAAAGTAAAAGGTTAATACTATTTCAAGAAATGTGAGGATAAAAACAGTCATTAATTACTCATTACATAACGGTTCACAACCCATGAGATGAGATAAAAAGGCACTAAATCATCCCCGAAACCGCATCCACGCGCAAAGTGAACTCAACAAAGGCTTATATATATATATATATCTCATCTTTTGATTAACACATGAATGAAGAACTTTCAGAAATCAGACATTAAACTTTTGTGTCCAATTAAACCCTTTAGAATATTATTTTTTTTACCTCTACTTTTCTAATTGATTTTAATGGTTTTCAAACAAAATAAAAAACTTAATTAAACAAAAAAAATGATACTGTAATGGTTCAATTGAATCTAATAGAAGTCCAAGGGTTTGTTTCAAAAATTTGAGAATGTATATACATGAACTCGTTTAGTATTTTAGCCTTTTGTTTGTTTAAACTTCATTAACACTATATATTCTTCATAGACATTAAATCTGGCTAAATTAGATATTAAAAGTTGTATGGAAAGTTCAAGAGCTGAAAAACATAAAGAAAATGAAATCCAAATCTAAACTTTTAACTTTTTGTTTTCAAACATAGCATAATTGTATTGTTGAAAGCCGGTATGTATCCCTAGAATCATGTCTTGTGAACCACAGTTTTGGGAAAAAAAAAAAAGGTTCCCATACTAAGATATAGTATTGAGATTAAATAGCCTGCATGCATTTAGTATCAATATTCAATATATTACCTCCAAAGTAATAGTGTTGCTACTATCCTAATTATATTGAAAACAACATAAAAAAAAAAGTGGGGGGGGGGGGACTAAATATTTCGGATTTAGAAAAGAAAAATAGATTTGTCTGATGCACGTACGTCTAGACTAAAGCACTGCATTCTCTTCGAAATAGTCTTTATCCTCTTTTTTTTTTTTTTTTTTTTTCAGATATTCCTTCTGGACCACATCTTCCTGGAGTTAGAAATAAGTGTTCTACTATACCTCTCAAACTTGGTGCTAGCCCAGTTGACTGTCTCCCTCGTGGATTTTAATAGTTCAAACATGAGTAAGATTTCTTTCGGATGAATGAAAGGGTATAAAAATCTTTAACTACCAGACGAAGATTAGCCATAGCAGTTTGAATTCTTTTGTAACTACAGCCTATCTTAATTAAAGATCAATGCTTACTAAAGGGCCATTGTTCAACTTTGAAGCTACCATGATAGACGAATTCTTTATTTTTCTTAATATATTTGTATCTAATATACAACCAACACGTGAACAAGGGCATGGAATAACCCAAGAAAATAACTTAGAAATTTGGCACTATAATAAATTATAAGTACTGTTCACATGGAGCGACAATCGATACTCGAGTCTAAGCTAGGACCAACAGGAGCAGAGCTAGCTAAAAATGACATGGTTCAAGCTCTAAGACATTAAGCGCGAGCAGTGATTTTCATGTAAATGGTAAATGCTAGAACAATCCATGAATCATCCCAATTAAGGCATCAACAGGATGATAATCTTTTTTTTTTTTTTCATGTTATAATATCTCTAGGAAGGCATGTGCAAGATCAATCCTAAAAGACATTTTCCGCTAGAGATTATAATCTGATGTTTTCTAGCTAGGGATCCATATAACTATGTAACCCCAGTTATAGATGAGTAATATATATAACTCTTTGTTTAAATTGATCATGAGGCCTAAAACAAACACGATTGAGACTAACCCTAACACTAAAAACGAGATAGTAGGGGGTAACTTGATATAAGTAAATTATTTCTCGTGTGATCTAATTTATGCGTACATAGTAAATGAATTGAGAAGAATTATTAAATGCCAAGTACAAATTCAGTTCTTGCTCAGAGGCCTCTCTTAAACAGTCAACAGATTCCACTCCCAACTAATTAATTTCTTTTTTTCTTTTCCTCTTTATATTTGGTCCAGACTAAATAAAACTCCAAAGTTTTTATAACCTGTTTAGTTCATAAAAGGAATGTTACTAAAAAACAAAGATTTAATTTATTGACAAAATATAAATATTCTCATAATATATATGTGTGTGTCTGTATATATATATATATATATATGCACACAAAGCAGTTCATGATTGATGTCGTTAACATCTAAAACTGTTTTAAAGCGAGCGAGGGCAATGTAAGTATATTTTACCCCAAAAACATGACTAAACACCTGGTCTATAGTGACCAATTTAAGTATGTTTTACCCAAAAAATTAACCCTAAAGACCGTGAAATATCTCTCTATCTTTTTCTTTCTCAGCTGGATCTTATCGGTAGAAGAGAGGACAGAAATCTGAAAGATCCCTTGGAATATCAGCTAACAAGGAAAACCCAACAGAACAAAATCACCTGGTTAGATTTGATTCTGAAGAAAAATAAACAAGACATAAGAGATCATAAATCAGACCCCTCCTGACAGAGATGAAAGCCTGAGATCATCAATGTACTCTTAGTACTTGCCTAAATACATAAATAAATGAAACATATATATATTATTTAGATTTATTTTCAGTACACTGGAGACTTGCATAAGCTTAAATTGGTACCCAGAAAAGAAAAGAAAAGAGAGCAAATAGCTTAGTTTACTTGCTTTTATGAAGGTGAAAAGACGAGGAAAACGCACCTAGAAGAACTAGAAAACTCATATAGCTTCCCTCTTGGAGAGAAGATGATGAGTGCAGCTTCAGCATCGCAAAGAACTGATAACTCAAAGGCCTTTTTAAGCAGTCCATTCCTTCGCTTTGAAAACGTTACTTGCCTGCTCGTTGCATTCTCTATTCTCTTCATCTGAGTTTTCCCTCTCGCCATATTCTCACACAGTAGTTTTACTTAATTTCTCCTACAATCAAAAGGAAATATGAATGCTACAACAAAAACCCAGTAAGAAAAATAGGATAAACTGGTTGAAATACTAGGAAATTAATACTATTTACTATTTGTCTGAACTCAACAACCGAGATACCCAGATGAGAAAAAAAAAAGGTTTCCGAAAATAGAAAGAGAGTAACTGAGAAAAATCTACTAAATTTGGGAAAAACTTATTACTAAAAGAAATCTGGAAAAAAAATGGAAAAATCGTTCTTGGTATGTGAAAGCTCAAGCTGACGTGAAGAGAAAATAAACAAGATTTTACTGGGAAATTTTTTTTTTTTTTGGAAATTTCTCTTTGAAATTGAAAATTTTAGTAAAAACCCTATATTTTTGCAGATGAGAAGAGATGACTTCACCAATTTGTTCTACTCCCTCAATCTCTCCTCTAACCCTAAGATGAAAGTATTCTAGCAAAGTATAAATAAAAATGAAAAAGAATAAGAAGATAAAAAATAGACAAGGTCTAAAGAAGTGAAGAACCTCTTCTTTTCTTCTTTTGGCCAAATTGAAGAAAAAAAAGAAAACAGAGAATAAATGCCAAAAATGTAACTCCACAGTGAAGCGAAATGTGGATGCACCAAAAATATATGCCCATCAACTGAGCCCATGACACCTGTCCAGTTTTATCGACAACCTCTTTCGGTTGCATGCAAAACTTGGACACTCCGGATCGAAAGTTCTTCCCCTGTAGTGGGGTACCTCCGTACAGGGTTTGGGAACACGTCAGCGTCTGTCCGTACGACAACCAAGGGAAACACCCAATGGAAGTTTGCCACGTCTTTCTCTTTAAGTGATCCTGATTGGCTGGGTTTCACGTGGCCTCTTCCTTGTTTGGTGGTGGGTTTTCGGGGGCTCTCTTCCTTTTTTTATTTTTTTTTTCACTTGTAGGTTGTACAAGTGGTGGCGCACCATTGATAATGATTCCTAGAATTAAAGAAAAAAATATTTTTCTATGTTAATTGATGAATTATTTAATTTGTTATTTGTGATGCTAGGTCATGTTTGTGTTAAGGACCACATCAGAGGTACGAATAAGATTGAACATTCGATCGGTTCGATCTATTTGATCAATTCGTTAAAAAAAATTTTAACTTGAATTAACGAATTTAGTTAGAAAAATCGATCGAACCAACTGATATTTTTAACCATATTCGAATTAACTGAACCGACTAAATTTCGATCGATTTGGTCAGTTAGTTTGATCAAATCAGTTTATTGAGTTTTGAATTAATGATTGTATATTTGGTTTATGAACGGGTTTAATTAGGCTATTAATATATATAAATATATAATTATTAAATATTAAAAGTTTGGTTACTTCAGTTAATAATTTTATAAACTAATAACTAACCGAATTAACCAAATAAACCGACATAGCTATCAAACTGATGTAACTGAACCAAATTAATCAAATTCTATTGGTTAAGTCGATTAAATCGATTTGAAATGACTTATACTCACCCTAGGCACGAGCCCTTCCATTTTTTTTAATTATGTTTTGAAAATTTTTAGTATTTAATATGTTGTCAGGAAGCAAATGAATATATCATCTTTAACATTGTTTATTTGAGTAAATTAATGTTAAGATTATCCAAGAATTATTGTGAATTTTAATTTTGAAATTTTAATTTTATAAGAAATATGATTTCTATTTTTTTTGCAAATGAAAGTTGAAAGTCTAGAAATAGTAATATTTCTGTCATAATTTGAAGATGGAGAGTATTACATAATTTCTTAAAAACACATAAATTTTGTAATAACTTAAACAAGTCTATCATATGATTCTAAATTTTCAAAATATCCTTTAATCTTTATTATGTGTTTTTAATAAGTGTTTTTAATAAATATAATGAATTATTTTACCTATCAAAACATATAAATATGTCATAAAATAATATTGTATATATTAAAGTAAACAAATAGAACATAAAAAATATGAACAATTTTATATATACACATCATCTAAATAAAATATTATAAAAGATAGTGTAATTTTGCAATCTATGAATTATTTAAAAGGTGTTTACTAATTTTACACTTAAACTATGATTTCTGACCACAAAATCACCTGCCAAAGAGCTAATGTAGTTAATTTATTCCCAAGAAACATTTGGCACCAACACAGTCATAAATGGGCTTGATGTCCTGTTGTTATTTTTAAAAAAAAAGTTTAATTTATATTTGATACATTGTTAATGTGATGTTATTATATCATCAAAAGTTTTTAAAAATAAATATAAATATAAATAATTTTTGTTTTTAGATAATTATTATCAATGCATAATGTATTAAATATAAATCTAAAAAAAATTATTAATGCTTCGGTGTTTCATGGGATAAGAGATTTATATTTGAATTTGATCGGAATTAAAACATTATTTAATAAAAAAAATTTATATAATTTTAATATTAAAATACTAATGTTTTAATTATTTTAATGCCTATGGGCACCTTTAATGAAAACAAACCCATTAATATGTATATATATTTTACTTTAAAACTTCAACAAGTCCACTTGTTTTATTGCCTATTTGTTCCAAGAGTGTTACGCAGTAATTAATATAGTAATTTAAGGAAGCTGTATAGCAACTTGTAACGTACTTAATGTTAAAAAGTCTTTACAAAATATATATATATATATATATATATTACTGGGATTACAAATTAATAGATACATGCGTAATAGGTTTTGATGTCTCAAGGAGACTTGGGATTCGACTTGCTTGGTGGCTGAGATTTGGGCCTGGCAGGAACTGCAATGGAGGGCAGTAAAGCGTTTTTGGTGATTCTCTCTCCGATTTAGGTCAGGTTTGTTTGTATCCTTTAAAGGAAAGACAAGAAGGAAGAACGAGATGATAAAGAAAGTGCGTACGCGAGTCTCATAGTGCATAGAACACACCTATATCATTATCAGTCAGCCGTCAAGGATTGCAAGGTTTATCATTGGCTGACCCTTGAGGTCAGTCATCATCTAGCCAGTCGACGTCTGGTAAAAAAAAAACCACGTGCAAAACTCATTTGTTATCAGCTCAATGGTCTTGATAACGAAGACTTTAATAATATATAATGGGCATTTTCTTTTAACTAATGTAGGTATATAATTTGATGAAGTATTTCATTTCGTAACATGCAAATATATGGTGAGACAAGGGACATAAGAGAACGTTATATTATATTCAATCAAGTTGTGTTTTCCTTCTCCGTTTTAAACTTTAAAGTTTAAAGTAAAAATAAAGTGAATAATGATTTTTTTTAATCTGGTGCATAAAAATGATTTCTCATTTCAACGTGATTTTCTCATTTTATGGAGCATCACCGTGTATTTTTGGATGATTTGGATGACGAGAAGAGAGTTGGGGTGGATGTTGAGAATACGTCAACGTTTCCTTATAAGCCAAGTCCTAAAAACAAGGATAATGCCTGGCTCTGGTTCGCATGTTGGCTCGATGCCTCTGCCTCCTCTTTAAGTCTTACCTTTGAGAAGTCCATGACCTTAGGACATATTTGCCACCCTAAGCTGCTTCATAACCTTGACAACTCCTGACCTTCCGTGCAATAACCACACGCTGTAATTTCTGGGACACGTTTCACGCTTCCCTTGCCAATGTGAGAAATGGGCAAGCTCCTCAACCCTCTTGCAATGATTTTGATTTGTCCAAATGAACAGTGAAAAATGACCATTTAAAAAGGTACTTTAGGCCCTATGGATTTATTTTTACCAGGTTGTGATGCATGATCCATCAGTTTCACCGCGCATGACACCCCACCCTGGGCCGTCAGCCCATGATCGTTGACCCATGTATATGCCTTTCGGTTTTTTTTGGTTAGCCTAGCAGGGGTAAAACTGAATTAGCCAAGTCATTGACAATGGGTTGTAAAAAAATTGTGGTGGGAAATGCTGGAATCAAAGACCACGTAATCTAAGCCAGAGAATTCAGAATTCTTACTTTATTCGGGGTTATTCACATTGGGTCTTGGAAGTTGAAACCGAAAGTCAAAAACCGACCAAAAATAGACTCCACCATCAACCACCAAAAGCAAAGAGATGGAAACGGCCACTGAAATTAAAAAAAAAAAAAAACCTGTATTATTATCGTTACCAAAGAAAAAAAACAAGTATGATGATCGGAGTTTTAGTTTTATTTATTTATTTATGACCAATGGTGATGATGATGATGATTTTGTTGGTTGAAAAGCTGGACTTGGATAAGCGAAAATAGTGAAGCCTCGCAAATAGGTCGAAAACTTAACCCGACTATGTCGCTATTGCTAACTACTACTACTTGACCATTTTTCCCTTTCTTAGTTGCTAAGACATATATATCGAAGGCACAAACATAAATAAATAAATAAAAATAAAATTATATTAACCGAGAATAATGCAAAAGTCAAGATCATTCAACACTAATTAAATAATTAACTGAATTTTAATATTTACAATTTATTTATTTTACTCTCATATTGTGATTTTGTTTATGCAAAAAAGTTAACATGTGTAACATTAGTTTTAAGTATAGTATTAATAGCATAAATATTTTTTTAATAACATCTAATCAAAAATATAAATTCGACATTATACCAAGGTCCAATCATATTTTTTTTTTATGGATAACCTAAGTCTATCTAAGCTCATCGTTATATTATTTAAAAAAAAACAACTAAAAAATTTTATTGTTTTGTTTCATCTTTAATAATTGTATCCTTCATTAAATTTTGCAACATCGATAACTTAACAAATTTTCAATACTTATACTATAATATTTATATAATATATCTTATAAGATATAAAGTATATAAATATAAAATAACATATGTTTTACAACTAAAAATGAGTTAGATTATATCATGCCTTGAATATTAAAGTTTACGTCAACTCGTTTTCTAAACAAACCTGATTTATTTATCTAAATTTATTTTTAAACTTAATACTTTTACTTAAACTTTTTTAAATAAAATACGAGCTATAAAGCTTAAACAAAATAAATCTAATCCAAATGATTCACTCAAAATTTTTTTAAAAAATGAACTTCCATAAAATTTACTATCAATACTAAAATTTTTCTTTCCAATTATCTTAAACCTTTAGTATTTTTTTTTTAAAAAAATCATATCTGTAATAAAATAAGAAGATGTATCTACTTTTTGGGTAATAATAAGAATTTGAATTAATACTTGATGCGGACCAAAAAAAAAAAAAAAAGAGAAGGAAAAAAAAAAAACTTTGTTTTTGCCGTCAAAATTAAAAGCCCATTAAATAAAGCTTTCACTTCCCATTGTATGGCCTTTTCCTTCGTGATTTTCTCTCCGTAAGTTTATAAAACTCTCTAGAAAAAGCGGGAGTCGTTTGTTTTTAGACTTTTTGGGCATAGAGAGTAATTAACATTTTGTTTCTTCTTTCTATCTTTCTTTTTCATTTGGCACTAATATTATTTCCGTGATCATATTGTTTCGAAGCAAAAGAAGAAAAAAGATGGTCGCTGCTGCTGCTACTCCTCCTCCTCCTCCTGCTCCTGTCGCTGCTTCTTCTTCTTCTTCGCCTTCTGCGGCAAGTGAATCGAATGAAGAATCGGTGAACGAAGGGCAGAATCAAGAACAGCAACAGCAAAAGCAAGGAGCAACTAAAGAGTGCCTGTACAAGACTAAGCCAATCCAGTTCCTAGGTCGTACTACGCCTATTATTCTCCAGAACGACAATGGACCTTGCCCTCTCCTCGCCATCTGTAACTCCTCTTCCCTTTTCTATTTCTAGGGTTTTAATTCTTTTTTTGTTGTTCTTTCTAATTGTCTTTTTTTTCCTCATTGCATCGTTCCTTAGCGAATCTGGATTGAAATTTCTTTAGCTTTTAAATTTAATATCTTTTGTTTAGGTCTTAGGTTTGTAATTTTAGCAAAAAGAACTTGCAGAATTTCGATTTCGTATTGATCGGGGCCGATCAATAATCGATCTTTTTGAACGTTTTGAATGTTCTATGTTTAGGGTTTTTTTAAATTTTTTTTTTTTGGTTGTTGTTCCTTCTGTTGCTAGTGAAAGACGTCAGACCGTGGAATAAATAAGAAAAAGGAGAAGAAAATGAAATTTTTGTAAATAAATTGGATTAGAAACACGATCAAATTTCTAATTGGCCGATATTGTTAATTTGTTTTATGGAAATTAGAATTGCCGCTAATTAAGTTTTGAAGATGAACACTTGTTTGGGGTTGTGCCAGGTAATGTTCTCCTTTTAAGGAACAATTTGAACGTGAGTCCCGATATAGCTGAAGTTTCACAGGAGAAATTGCTTTCACTGGTAGCCGAGCGCCTCATTGATTCCAACAGTAACGTCAATGTAATTTCTTTCCTTTTTTTTGCTCAGTGCGTTTGCTTATCGCTGGCATAGTAGGATGATTCTGATAAATCCTTTTGGCATGTAGAATAAAGATGCAGGATATGTCAAAAATCAACAGCAGAATATTGCAGATGCTATTGATTTACTTCCGCGCCTTGCTACAGGGATTGATGTAAATATTAAATTCATGAGGTTGGTTAGCCTTTTCCTTTCTCTCTCTCTCTCTCTTCTCCCATAAATTGCCTCTTTCTGCTGTCCTTATTGAATAATGTTTACATCTTGCAGAATAGATGATTTTGAGTTTACTCCTGAGTGTGCCATCTTTGATCTACTTGATATTCCCCTCTATCATGGTTGGATAGTTGATCCCCAGGTATGCTCCTTTAGCGACATATATGTCATAGCAAGTATTTTTAAGCTAATAAGAATTGCGCTTTCCTTTCAAACAAAGAATTAGGTATTTATATGCTGTTGTTGCCTTTGTTGATTGTTTGATTGTCATATGCATCTTCTATGGCTCAACAGGGGTACAGATCATGTCGTGTTGATAATCCTGCCTACCTCCTTATGTAACCCATGGAAGGTTGTTATGTTATGTGCCTAGTAATTAAATAAGTTTCTTAGTGTGCTTGCTCCCTGTGAATACTGGCTACAAACTAAAATCTCCCCTTCTGAGTGAGATTAAATGCCCTTTGGGCATTTGACCTCATCAAAGTATTAGCTAATATTTTACTCTTTGTAATAACGGCCCCAAAAGTGGTTTTATGATTTGAAACATGGCAGCTCTAAATATGATTGAGTGGAAAACTGTAGTCTGTTCAAAGGGGCATGTGTTAATGCACCATAAAGCATATTGATTTCTATTATTCTTTCTAATGCTCCTAGTTGGGGCTGCAATAGTTGAAGCAATTTGCCAAAGAATGTGTACTTTCTTGTATGATCTTCTCTATGGTTTCTGTATTATTGTCAATCGTGTATAACTTCCATTTTTTAAATGATTGAGGGCTGCAAAAGTAAACTATAGACCAGCTGGTGAAGACAAGCACGACTAACCATTAGACATGGAAATTATGTTTTCAATTGTCTCATCAGCTTACCTTCTTGAGATGACAGAAATAGGTAGTTGGGCTCTTGTGTTATTGATGGACTGATCCTTGCTTCATGGTTAACAAGGGTGCATGTGGGTTATATGACCATCGATCATTTCAAGTTCGGTCTGTAGCTTGTTTGGCCAGGCATTCATTTTATGATTTGAGGTAGATCAGACTTCAGATTTTGTCATGTATTAAATTTCTAATGTTTGAGATAGAATTAGTCCCATTATAGATGTCTTACGGGCATTGCATAATGATTATGGGTTCAACAACCAGTGCTGTTTGGTTGAAGTGTGGTTTGGAGAATTGTGGGGTTTGAGTAATACCAGATTTTGGGATGAATTTACTTGGAACCTGATTGATGAGGACCATTAATTTACTTTCTGTCTGGAAAAAAATTAAGGCAATGAATCAGGAATGTCATGTTAAATTATAGGAAACAGATTTTACTTTCATGCTTTGAATTGAATTCAATATGATTATTGCTGGTCAAGCTGTGCAATTTCTGATGATGCCCACTAATGTGTTCATTTATTATCAGATTGTACTGCTTACTTTTCAAGATTACTGCATTATTTTTGTTCTTTTTGTATTATACATTTTATTTCTTATTACTCTTTATATTACTACTGTTCTGTTCTTTTCTAAGATGTTCACTTCTGTATAGGCCTAGGCTTACAAGGTTTGGACCTGCGCATCTTGATTTTAGTTTAATTTCCCATCATGTAGTACAAATTAATTGGGCCAGGATTTGATGGTTTATTTTCATGGGACGCATCTGCCAGGATTATGAAACTGCTAGTGCCATTGGGTCAAAATCCTACAATGCTATTATGGGGGAGCTTGTTGCATTGGAAACAGGAAATGTGGAGCTTTCACATAAAAATAATTCTGAAGATTGTGTGGATTTTGTTGCTGCAACAACTGCCACTCTAGGAGTTCCCTCTCCTAGCCTGTCAAAAGCCAGATCTTTTGATGATTCTCCTCGTTCTGTGTCTAATCAGCAAAGCTTAAGAAAAGGGGATCTTGAGGAGGAAGCAGAACTATTGAGAGCCTTGAAATTATCAGAGGCTGAGTTGCCAACCTCAGTTAATGATTCTGGCAGTTTAGATGTAAGATCATGTTCAAACAACCTTGTCTCTATATATTCCTTTGATACACAAGAGGGAGACAAAGGTGTTGACCGTCAGAACTTGCATCAACATGAACCATCCTTTTCAGATAATTGCACTTCCTTGAGCAATGATAGTGGTAGTAAGATGTGTTTTGAGACCCTCGTGAGGGAAGAGTCCCCAAAGACTGATGTGATTAATCAGAATCAATTATTTTATGTTAAATCTGGAGAGATTACCCTTTCTAATGATGTGGTCAAGAAGAGTAATGTTCAGAAAATGGTTGTTGAGGGAAGTAATGCTGATGAATTGCTCCAGCTTGATGGTGCAGTTCCTGTTTCTCTTGCAAAAAATACTGCTTGTGCAGATGGAAATAACACTGAAATTTCGCAAGGCAGTGAAAAGATTGAGATTCAATCCACTTCGGCAGCTGGTGCTCGCGACATTTCAGACAATGTGGATGGGTGTGACATGAAAGAAGAATCATCTGTGTCTTTACAGAATGCTGGTTCAGATTCATCCAGTGGCAGAATACCTACAGATGTGCCTGAAGCATTTACTTCTAGTCTTGAGGGAAGCGAACCCATATATGAAGGCGAAGAATGCATATTAGATTCAGTAACAACATATGAAGACCGGGAGCCTATATATGAAGGTGAGGTCATTCTTGCAAAACAAGCTGACAAAACAGCTATAGAAGACTGCAATATGAGGTCTAAAGATGAAATCACTCTGCAGCAAGGTTAGTAGTGCACGTCATGGAAATTGTAAATCTATATCCTTGTAGAGTGTGTGTATCTTTCTTTCATTAATTCGAGCATCATTCTTTGTTGCTTTTGCTAGTTGTTGGTTGCTTGTTGCTTCCTCAAGAATTGTTATAACGGAAAATTAATGTTTTTCTTATCCATTTCAGTTTAACTTTTAAATTATTAAAAGAAGTAGTTTCCTTTTTTTATCCAAATGGACTTTTTTGTTTCGCTATTTTCATGCTTTTTTTCAAGATAACCTAGCATTCATATTCTTAATGCTATTCAGGGGAACTGATTAGAAACTTCTTGAAGAACAATGCCAGTCAATTGACCTTTTATGGGTATGTTGAATAGCTTCTTAGCTGTTTAAAGATCTGATTTATTCTTGAGTCTATTACCTCATTATATCTTATGGCATGAGGAAACTTGTTGTTCAGTGACTGATAATATATTTTGCAGGCTTTTTGGCTTACAAGATGGACTTAAAGAACGCGAGCTTTGTGTTTTTTTCCGTAATAATCATTTCAGCACCATGTTTAAGGTAAGCTGGGATCACTTCTGCTGTGAATTATTGCCTATGGCTGTCTATGAAATTGGTAATTATGCTTTTAACTCTTGAATAACTTTACTAAGTTAATAGGTTGATTTAAAACGAGTTTTCTTTAATTGCTCCATTTTAATTGTGTCTCGATTTGTTGAAAAAAAGGAAACTTTTTTTTTTCTTTTTGCAGTATGACGGTGAACTCTATCTTTTAGCCACTGACCAAGGTTATCTAAATCAGCCTGATTTGGTGTGGGAGAAACTAAACGAGGTAAATTTGTTAACTTGAAATCTTAACCAAGAATCGCTTCATTGAGTTTTGGGTGTCATTTATAATTGTAGTCAAAATTGGTAAGTTGGAATGTTACATCGTTGCTAATTTAATGTCTCAAAGTATGTTGGAGTCATTAAGAATGATCCCTAGCCTATAGTGCAGTGGCCACTGAATTATGGGGCTTAAAGTTTGTCATGATGTTTGGCTGGGATGATTAAATTCTTTCTTCTTTAGCAATATTAAGAAATGGAAAACTACGAAACTAAGCAAGCCAAAAACTAGGCCAGCCAATGTTTTAGCATGGAAGTTCTAGCTGTAGCTTTGGCTTGTGGGTGCTTGATGGTAACAGCTATTATTATAGGCAAAGGGCAGAATATTACTTCTGAAATCAACATATTTTGCTTTGAGGAAAACTAGATCTATGTCCATGCCGTGCCTTATAATGTTCATAGTTTAACAATTATGCTTCAATGGCAAGAAAATAGAAAATTGCTTCTGCCATATTTCATAGGACTAGTACCTTGTAAACGCTCTTCATTTGATGATGTATCTTTTATTATTTTTGTCCCTTTCAACTTCCTAATAAAATTAAAAAAAAATGTTGCTAAAGATCATAAAATTTTAAATTTGGACCTTCTTACTCTTGTGAACCTAATAAAATTATTTTATTATTTTTGTCCCTTTCAACTTCCTAATAAATTAAAAATAAGAAATGTTGCTAAAGATCTTAAAATTTTAAATTTGGACCTTCTTACTCTTGTGAACCTATGTTGTTTCTGTTATTGGTTCTTGTTTGAAGTCTGGTATCAAACATTTAACTCCCCATTCTTTCAGGTCAATGGAGACACACTGTTTATGACTGGCAACTTCAAGGAATTCAAGGTGGATGGTCATGCCAGTGGTGCTTGGGATGAACAAAATGCTGTGGCTAGTACCGCTGTATGTATTTACCTTTGGCAAGAAAATTTTGAATGTTGATTTGGATGGCTTGAATGAAACTTAAGTAAGATTTACATGACGCAGGACTACATTGCCAGCATTGATAGTGCAGCGCAAGCTGGATTGGATATAACGTAATTATCCCAACTTTTGATTATGTGTATTTATACTATTTTCTTCTAAAATAATGTCTCTTGATCTCAGTAGTTTCTAATAAGTCTTAATAATAAATCTTAGTTATTGGGAGCCAGACATTCATTTAAAATATTTCTGAAATGTTGTATTCTATAATTATTTATTTAGAAAACTGGTTTCAGTTAAAATGTCTTTCTAATATCGCTTGAATGAATTAGAGCTTTTTAAAAACATTGTTAATGATTCTTGAATATTAAGTCTTTGATTTCATCACAGCTCGGATTTACAGCTAGCGATCGCTTTACAGCAACAAGAGTTTGAACAACAGCCACAGCGTCAGAATGTACAGCAACCTCCTGTTGTTGGTGGTTCAAGATTAGTAACGGGTCCTGAGGTATCTTATTCCTTCTTCCTTCTAGATATTATGAAGTGTTATCTTTGTGTCTGATCGACGACTCTCGATTCTTGCGTCTGGAGTGTGTTCACTGATTTGTGATGTGATGAGCTTTCCTTTCTTAAATTCAGTTGGACTTTCCTGGGCCTCTAAGTGGCATGGTAAATTAACGTTGTATATTGATTATCTAAAAAATTTGGATATTGTTTGAGACTAAATTGGGTTTCCATTAGTACCCTAAATGCCGGTGTGACTTAAAATCTGTTTTATTAATCATCTAAAACTGTTGCCTCAAAAATGGGGACTGGTTTTGATGATTTTAATAGGGGGCTTGTTACAACGGAAGGGACTAACAGTCTGCCATTAAAAAAAATAGTAATAAATCTTTTGCTATTATTATTATTATTATTATGCAGTCACTTGTCCTGTTAGACACGGTGACTTCAATTCATAGAGCAACTTTGTTTACGAAACATTAAATTCTGAATAACAGAAGTGAGCATTTTGGCTGCAGGTGCCAAGAAGCAGCGGCAGGAACTCGTCATCTTCAATGCCAAAGCAAGATGCAAAATCAAAAGAAAAGTGTATTGTAATGTGAGCTTCGTTTTAACGCGTTTGTACAGTAGTTTTTGAACTGTAAATGATTTGCGTCTTGGTCCAATTGGTGTTTCGGCAGTAATAAAAACCCTAATTAACCATATATATTGCCATTTTAGATGGAAGTGATTGACTGTAAAAAGAAGAAAGTATATCATCTGTGGGTGGTAGCAGCTTATAATTTTATTTAAGCATATTTATGTTTCTGGGAAACTGCAAGTTGGTGGTCCCAACTGTTTGAGAATGGTGGTAACTTGAATAACAACCTTAAGCTGGTTGATTTGGGTATTATCTAATGGTAATGGATGTGAAAGCAAGCGTAGGCCACAACAGTGTGGGAAATTGGGTAAGTCGTGGGGAAAAGGGAACAAATTACGTTGTTATCAAGGATTTGGGACAGGGAGGGAAGGGCTGTGTGATGGCGATGCAGCGTAAACAAATCGACAATGACAACAGCAGGCGCGAGATTAGCAATGGGGATTGATTTTAATTTTTTCTTATTTTCTTCAGAGTAAGGATCGTCCATATGTGGCGTAGGAGGGAAAGAGATGGGGGCGGGGGCGTGGGGTTTTTGTTTGTTCTCTCTGGTCAATTCGTGATTCCCTTGTAGCACCGTTCAACATCCACTGCCTTCTAGCAGTGTCGGCGTCGACCATAGGTTTTGGGCCATGTCCTTTTAATTGACCGTCACTGGACTCGAGGGGTAAGTGCACTGTCTGGGGTTATGATCGTTGATGTAAAATTAATTGATTATAATTTACATATGTTTTTTAACTTCTTGTATTACTGATACTTTAGATAATTATCTAATATCGGCGATATTGTTATCATACCAAAAAATAACGTTTTTGTGCATGTAACTATTAAAATTTTTTATATAAATAAAAAATTATATGTTTTTAATTTATTTGGAAGTTGACGTTTGCACTACCACATAAATGGAGTATGAAATAAAAATGATTGGATTAAATAAAGCATAAATCCTAAACCAAGTTATAAAATGTGAAAATTAAATTAATTTTACGTTAGTAAAACCGGATTATTATTCTATACAAACGAAGCATTTTGTATCAGCTGTTAAAATTTAAATGTTATGGGTCGAATTACTTATCCTCTTTTCTCTCTATTTTAATTTAGTTCACTGAAAAAAAGCTTCACAAGTAAATGATATAATTACCTCACATATTTAGTAATTACATAATTACTTTTTCTAAAAAAAATGTCCAGATAGATTACATTAACTCTCTTTAAATCCACATAAAATTTTTTAAAAAAAAGGTGTGAGATTTCTAGATGATAATCTATATCACAAATTAGATAATTAGACCACATTATTATATTATAATAATTTAATTGGGCGGTTAGATAACAATAATAATTTTATAAAACCCTACTTTACTTTTGTCGCTTATCGCTAAAATCACCATTATTGACTTTAAAGGATTGTACTTTGCGAGTTTAGAGAGGAATCAAATAAAAAGAAAAAAAACAAAATATGAAAGGATATATTGTGGGGTAGACGATTTTGACAACACCCACGTTCAACTAAAAAAATACGTATATTTTTTCATGTATAAAATACATGTATATATAATTAAATAGAATAATAAATATTATTTTATTAATTATTTATTTAATTTATTTAAGCGATGATATTCTGTTGATTGAGCAGAGGGACCACTGTTTTATTTAGTTAGGTATAAACAAGTTAGAAAAAAAAATAAAGATAAATAAAATAGGGTGGTCCCTTGCCTTGAGGTTGTCGCGATCTTAGGTTGGGGAATAGGACAAAGCTACAGC